>BJFM01001784.1:19631-36906 GCA_016586285.1 Arothron firmamentum
CCCCCCCCCCCCCCCCCCCCCCCCCCTTTGAAACCTTGCTAACATCCTCAGGATTTAAAAGCTTTAATGTCACTCCCATGATATCAGCTCCATTCAGATTAAGCGCCTTAAATACGATGTAAATGTAAATGTTTAAATGTAGGCCAATGAGTGGGCACCACTCAATCCAATTAGCCATAATGAAGGCGGTCTCAAGGAATCTCAAAAGCAATCATTTTAATCATTTAGGCTTATTGACTATTACACTCAACAGACAGACAGTTAAGCACTGCCTTATTGATCTTCAAATAGCATCCAGGAGATTTTTATATATATATAATGTGAGACTCAAAAATAGGAGTAAAAGCCAGAGAGAACCATCCAGTACCAGGAAGCAGCATCTATTCTGGCATGCTGAGCATTAGCAGACACACATGATATGATCCATTGGCGTTCTTTTAGGTAATATTTGGGAGATTTTACACGATCGGCAGCAAGTGCAAGCACTGTGGAAGCAGCCTATGATTTTCCACTGAAAAATGTCAAGTTAACAGGGGTCCTAAATGGGGGTCAGAGGCCAAACGGTGCTGGTTGTAACTCAGGGGCAAACAGAAGGAGGGACAGGGAAAACAATACAACACAGATATTAATATTTTTCCTGTTTAAAACCAGTGACTTTTGTCATCTTCAGGGAACATCACTGAGCTAAATCCAACCAGAAGCACTGTACCGCTTTTCTCTTCGACCCATATTCACATGCTTAACACATTTTTATCACACCTTCACCATCTGAGAACCAGCACGTTTCAACTGCGTCTCAAACCTATTAAATACAGGCAGAGCTGTTGCAACTGATTTCGTGGTTGTCAAAATCACATTGTTGTAACATTTTCTTCTCGCTGTGTTTCTTCAGGAAAAATTCCCATTTCAAGCTTTTGTGCAGGTTTGTACATCTTATGGGGACCTGGCTGTTTAGGTGCTGGCCTGTCTGAAGCCAAAATGTTGCAGAGAGCCAGTAAATGTTGACGTTATTAAGGTTATAACTTAAGTTTAACCTTATTTAGAGGTACTGTTCTAAATTTTGGAAAAGCCTGTGGGCATTATAAAAGCAGTTTAATTGTATTTGTATAGATATGACTTTAAGTTTGACTTTGTCATTCTTTTTACTTGTGTCTTTGCGGCTGTATCTCTTATACAAGCATGTGTTCTTGTTTCTTTCTACATTTGGGAACCCAAAAATGACAGGCAAACCAGCCGTGTGGGATTCTGGCTACATCAAAAGGGATTCTTTGCCATAATTTATTAAATTTTAGGGTGAAAGCCTGGGTTAAACTGTGAGTAAGGCTGAGGATTACACAAGTGGTAGTTATGGTTATGGTTTGGGAACATCTCCAGGAAATGAATCCCAGTGTATGTAATGTCCTCACCAGGGATGAAGACAAAGTGCGCGCTTGTGCAGCATGTCTGCCGAGAGTTTTTATATCCAGTATTATATAATATTAGTAGGCCGCATTGATTTTGGAACAAACATCTACCTTCTCGAGAGCTCAGTCCACCTGCCAAGTTTGTCTGGTCTGTCTGCTCACGCTTCCTTTGCCTTCAGTGGAAATACTTGTTTGCGCCGCCATCGGGCTGATTGTCATGTGCTTTTTCCCTTCTCTGACGGCAAACAGAGAGCTCAGAGTACATTAATTATCTCATTAAAACGTATATAAATACAAGAACTGCTTGTGACACTTCAAACTGAGCGTCAGAGAGACGCATGCTCGGCTAGACTGGTGCTTCCAGTCAGCAGCGATGCCTCCCAGGACGCTGGCTACCAGCCAACAGGAAATGACAGGAGGGATGAGATATGACATTCCTCACTTCTACCAAGCATCTCTTTTATAGATAAAACACACGCTGTGTTGCCACGGTCACGTTGTTCTTATTAGTAGTGCTCAAAAAAACAGTGCAGATTATTCCAAATAGTTGTGCTGCCCTTTAAATTGTTGGAGCAATTATTTAGATGGCACATAAATGTTCCATCATTTCCAACACGATGGCTCCATCCTCACAGAGCATAATTCATTAGGATACGATAATGGATAAAACTCATTTCTACATGATTAAAAAAAGGTTGTGATTATTTCAACGAGGCACCAATTTGGGGGGATCAATTATGGTCATTTGGTGCATTTGGGGACCTCGAATGAAGTGCAGGAGAAAAGGGGGCCGTATGTGCCCTTTCTCTCTGCCCTTTCTAATTACCTTACAGCATCATCTTTCCCTCTCTGCAGCTGTGCCTCTGCCTCTCTCATTTTCACTGCTTCCCATTTCCCTTAAACGTGTTTAACTATACAACTAAAAAAGAGAGAATAAAATGTGGGTTAATTGATTTGAACAATCTAGTGAGCACTCTTTCCCTTTGCATGTACTCAGAGTGAGAGCACCTAATATATTATCCTTGCATGTGCATTTTTCCTAAATATTTGTACAGGTGTATACAAATTACAGTATAGATAATTCAGATTCCTTATCAAGCACTTTAATAGTTTATTTAAGGCATTTTAACACAGAAAGTTACTTTTTAAAGAAATTGGCCTCTGCCAGCAAAATCCTGTCGGGCTGTAATAATGTCAAAATGCTCAAATTTTTATAATTCAGGATATTCAGAAATACTATAAATATTCACTATTCTTTTCAGTACCAAAATGGAGTCAACTGTGAAGCCGCTGAACTTGGGCTTGACATTATTTTGACAAGCGAACTTTCGATGCCATCACAACCAGCCAAAACCTGTAAAATATTTCACCCAAGATTCAACTGACCTGGCTGAACCGATGAAACGGCTAGAGGAATTATTAGGTCTAAGCATTGTTACTGCAGTCAAACGCAAATACTTCTGAATCAGATAAATTCTGGGCGCCAAACCTGTGTCTGCTTCCTGGAGGTGAAGCGCAGAGGTGTGCGGATACCCGTGAACGCAGTGTAACCCTCTGCTCGGCACGCCTCTTTCTGTGCGAGGGCCTAATCTGATTTTAATACACCGCGGGGTTAACAGCTGCTCGGGGCCGGTCGAGCACAACCCCCCGTGTGGACACGTTGGATCAATTACTTGATCCATCTATAGGAGCCCGTGGATCGCAGGAATATATTCTCTATTAATCAGAGTCGCCACGATGACCTTTCATCAATGCCATCTTCCCCCTGACCAATGAGGTGTGATGAAAGAGGACTTGACAACTCTGAATGTCCTTCAGTCTCTGTCCTGTATCATTACCCATCTCAAAATAGATCGAAGCCGTCTAAAAAAAGAAATCCGTTGTCATGCATCCATGGTGCCTGGTGGAGCTTTGCGCCCTCTGTCCGACTGTGCTGTAGATTGTGGCTTCGACTGGAAGTGCATCAGCGAAGGGCTGGGCTTCAACCGCACCGAAATGAAACCAATTAAACTGGTCTGAGTTTTATTATCTTTGTGACAAACACAGCTACGCAGACTAGAGCGGCTGCAGTTGTTGACGAGCGCGTACTGAGGCTGTTTTTGTCTCCCAAAGGCAGCCAACAAGGAACCAAAACCAAAGGAAGCCCACTTGGGGGGGGATAACTAATTCACATAGTGATCAGCTGTTTGCTAAACGCTACAGAGGGACTAAAAAGATAGACCCAAATCTGCCGCATTGTTAGCTGTGTGTAGTTCTCTGTGTGACTAGCAGCGAGCATGCATTATGCAAACATGGGCAGCATCGGGTGTGAACAGGAGGACGTTAATCTCAAGACAAATGACAGTGAAATAGCATGCTAGCTACCCTGACAGAGAAATGTTTATTTCAGTGTCAATTCAAAAACAGGACTTAGAGGATAAAAAAAACACATTAATATATTTGAATCAGGAACATGAAAAACTAAATCCTGACGTGACTAATGTCTAAAGATTATGCAAACAAAAAATGATGAATCAGTCGAATCTTTTTGCCTGCAGGGAAGTGTGTGAAGGTGATCCTACACGCAGAGTCTGTGCAGTAGCTGCACCTCTAGGCGAGCTCCGTCGATGCCAGAGTCTTTCCATTCCAGTCCAAACATGTGACGTGCCCTCGTTTTCAACACCATTAATCACAGAGGAGGGCTTGGGAATTGGGAGGGTGGCCTTTATTCACTACATTGAACGTTTGACTCAGCGTTTTGACTCGTCCTTCGTCTTGTGACTATGTATTTGGACGACTGAATTCAGAAACTATGTTGCGAGGCGGGTGCCTGGCTGCAGCTGCGGTTCATGCCTCAGCCGATTTTTTTTCCCTTATCAAGTAGTTATAACAGTCTGTGGGCTTTTGTGCAACCCTTTCCACTCAATTACACCTGTCAAACAGGCATGTCTCCAACAGCTGTACGAAGAGCCAAACATCACACCTGAGCAGGTAGCTTTGCCTACTGGTGAGCAGGAGACGGATGACTGGGAGTAATCGAGCTGGAATGAAACTGGAATCGCTACAAATACTTTCACAACAACCAGGAAAACCTTTTGGCGCTAAAGAAACATTATCGCTTCTCTGCAAAATATCTCGTAAAATCGACATTCCATTTTAACTGTCATGGAGGCCTGATCCACAGTAATTCGGCTGATTAGAAAACAGGAATGTGGATCACTGATATTTTGTTGGCATCTATGACAGAGAGCAGCAGAAGGCACAGGATCAACAGAGATAGCTCCGATGTGTCTTAGCCCACGAATAATGACCCAAACAGATCTGACAAATGATGCTGTTCCACATTCATTATGTCTACATCAGCTCCATTCCACAAGAAAGTGTTGCATTAAGTTAAAATCTGCAATTTAAGCCAAGAAAAAATGTAACTTCCTAACCCTAACTGATAAAGGGGCTAGACCATAGACCAGTTCTATTGATTAGCAAACACAAACAAGGCTGCAAATATTTTCATATTCTTAAAAAGACACTTGAAAAGCTTCGGTTATATTTTTCTCCTGATGTGGTTTCAAAATCATTTGTCAACATTGAACAGTTTTAATAGGTAAACAAAACTGAGTATTTTTAGATTAAATTTAAATTGCTGCTGCTCTGATTTGTGGAAGAGGAAATTATTTTTTTATTTTTATGATTCCCATCTGGTGATAAGACAAAAACACACGTGCTCAAAGTCATTTTTCTGTTTTAACCCTTTGTATCCGCAGCAGTTTCTGGTCGCTGCTGTCACATTTTTACAGGCTGTGGCGTCGGAACGCTCACACACTTGACGATCACACCAGTTGTTTTTTTTTTTTTTTTGGCTTTAGGAGTGGACAAATGGTTTGTAAATGCCAGTCATTGAAAAATAAAGTTGCATTTTGATCACTTTGATGGGACTCAGAGGGTTAAACATACAAATAGAATGAAAACTGCATGTAACAAATGGGTTACGAACAGAAACCTGTGTGTGTGTGTGTGTGTGTGTGTGTGTGTGTGTGTGTGCGTGTGTGTGTGTGTGTGTGTGAGCCTTATATTAGAAAGGTGTAAATTAAGTTTTTCTTCTGATCAGCCCAAAGTTTAGTGGTTCAGAACCCAGCATCTGTGCAAAAACCTTAATAAAAGGGGAAGATGGCACGCCACAAGCGAAGAGAATCCCAGACTGTTGCAGTGAGATTGAAACAGGCAGCTGTGGCTAAGTCAAGGGAATAAAAAGCAGACGCTGAAGAGGGGAATGTTCGCTTGTGCCAGGCAGCGTACAGTAAACAGTACCAGGACAGCAGCCAGATCAGACTGTTTCCAGAAGCCGAGGATGGTGCCCACTTGATAGGATCCTATCAAAAGTGTTTCTTAATGCACTCAATGCAGCTCATTTCAATTCTCAACCACATCAATAATTTGAGATTACTATCCTTTAGTCACTGGAATGAAATAATGGCCCTGTGTAAGAACCTCTCCTACACATCTAAAATCACGTTCTAACAGGTTGAAATACTATAAAATGATGAGACCTTTGTTTATCCTGGGTGCAGAAATCTGAATAAATTTAATTACAAATAATTCTACATGACTTGAGGCAAGAAACTGTGAAAAATTTAAGTTTTGTACTTTTTCTGTTTGAGCATCTGGAATTTTTGGTAATAAAACACACCAAATCATAATAAGATGTGAGTATAAAAAACACATTTCTTTTTTCCATTCAAGTAACTGCTAAAATAACAATATATTAACAGTCACAATTAACTTTATTGATCTTTTTTGTGTGAGAAATGACGTAAACTGCAGTTGTGTGTTGCTTATTATTTTTATTCTCTCCTCACATTAGTGGTAAAAATAAAGATATGGCCTCATTTTATTAGGATTAGGAATAACAGGATTAACATATCCTCCTCTACTTTTTTCAGAGTTAAAAAGAATATTTCAAGAAAAATGGATAAATTATGTTTTCCCTAACTTTAAATTCAGATTTTAAAATCTAATGATATTTTGTACAGAATAAAATCCCATTTTTAAATGGACATTTTGTGAATCTTGACCAAAACATAATAATCTATAAAAACAGAAAACAAAATCAGGCGAATAGCAATTAACAAAGAACATCTTTGCTGAAGGTAAAAACATTAATCAAAATATGAGATGAGGACATTTCATCTGAGTTGTTAATTAAAATGTTACCTCAGTATAACACTGGTGTATAAAAAGAGTTGTTGCAACAACTAAAACACCCTGAATTAAGGGCGTTTCACCCTCATATAACAACAAATAATGATGTTTTCCCATTAACTGAATTAATGTCCGGGCATGTACTGTATGTGATAAAGTCTGGAGAAAAGTTATGGAACGGTTTTAATACTGTACAACAGCTGCACTGTCATGTAAACACACACACACACACACACACACACACACACACACACACACACACACACACACACACACACACACACACACACACACACACACACACACGGATGGATGCGCACACACATGCTATTCAGGCCAACTGTGTATGACCTACTTTGGGAACCTCAAACTGAACAATTAACTTTTTATTTTTTTTCAAACCCATTCCTTAATGGCATCCTTTCCATGCAGGAGAGTGAGGAATAATGAGTTTAAATGTAATCATTCTGGCACCGACACACGGGCAAACTCTAATTAAACATGAACGACAAAGACGTGGCCTGTTTGCTCAGCAAACAAGAGGAAGAGACAACAATACACTCGGCCTCCACCGGCTCCCCCCGCATCCTCTCAGCAGAAAAATGAAATATAGATCTTACTGCTATGTGCCGCTCCATGATAAAAGCCAAAATTAGACACCTGCCTGACAACAAACCGTTTTTTTTGCTTTTTACCTTACAAAAGCAGAGGTCTGGCATGACGTGTTAGTGGCTGCACAATTTATCATTTCAGAGTAATTTTAAGACCCATAAATCAGATTACGTGTCCCAGCCAGAGCAGACTGTAAATAAGGGGCTTTCTTTTGTCACCACTTGAAAGATAAAATAGGACCATCGCAGGAGGGAGTGTCAGATGTGGGTAATGGAGAGAAGATTTTCAAGAGCAGGACTGGACTGAAGGAAATCTGGTGTTTTAAGTAAAGTTCAAACGAGGACAGGATAAGCATCCAAATCCCAGAAGCTACATTTGGGAGGAGCCACACTTTTATTGGGGTGTCACGTCCAGCCTGAAGAGTGTGTGTGTGTGTGTGTGTGTGTGTGTGTGTGTGTGTGTGTGTGTGTGTGTGTGTGTGTGTGTGTGTGTGTGTGCGCCTTGTTGTTCCTGGCGGTGTTATTGCATAGTTTTGTGTACATCTAGGAAGAGAGGAAGAGCCGGGGCTTCCAACCTGGTTTTTGTCCGTCAACAGAGGCGCCCGATCGCTGTGTCGCACACTGGCGCATTCTCGGAGGTTTGCGACCACTGGGAGCAGCGCGGGGCAAATACCCATCCATTCATAAAGTTGGAAAACAAAGCTAGCTTTCACTCTGCCCACATGCTTTCACCTATTAAGATAACATTGTGGAGTATTTAGACTAAAGTTGTATTTTGATTGTGTTTATCCTCCACTGTTGCTGAAACATAATAAAGAGGAAAATGTCTGCCAAGGGATCAGAATTTATTCCATCATTAGAGATGTGCTCACTCTCAAAACAAATGTGGGTATCAAAAGAAATCTTTTTTCTAAACTACTGTACACCATCGAGTTGTTAGCAATCCAAAACTTTTCCTATCTATCAAGTTATAGTCATTAGTGATGTAAACTGTCTGTTTACACCTTTTATTTTCCACAATTTAATCTTCACAAAACCACAAAAGGAATTATTTAGTTGCTAAGCACTCGACTGTTTGGCTGGTAATTACGAGCTGGTTGTTAGCAGGTACAAAGCAATTTAAAACAGGCTTTGAGTGTAGATCAACAGCCTTTCACACATGTTTTAGCTGTTAGCGCCTACTTAAACCAAAGTTTAAGTTAGCTGTATGAATTCATAATTGCATTTGTCCTGGAACAAAGGCATTTATCCTTTTTTTTTTTTTTTTTTTTTAATTAAAGTGACTGGAAATGTATGCATTAGATTTAAGCATTACTTTATATTTTAGGAAAAGCAGTAGCAGTACAGTAGCTGTCTTTTACAACACCTCCAGTCCACCCACACTCACTGGTTGTGTGGCCAGAAAGAAAAAGTCAGACTACTTGCATTAATATTCATTCATGTATTTTTGGGTTTTTTTCCAGTAGATGTTAATTATTCAGGAATTGAGTGTCACAGGGGATGCACAAGCATTTTTCTATATTTTTTATTGAATAATCCTATTATATTATGCGCTGTATTGCCTGCTAACCTTGATTTCGAAGTATTAAAGGCAGCACTCTTATATTCCTTGACTGTAAATAATTGTTGGTAGTAATCAAATGTTCCCAGCATCCTTCAGGAAGACGTCAATTAAAGCAAAAACGTGACACTTTCACCTCATGTGCTTTCAATCATAAGCTGCTTTTTGATGCATTCAGGGCATACACACAAATCTGAAAAACGTGCATTAACCTGAGCACATGACAACTTTAACCCTGGAGCATTTGAACTCAATTTATTCATTAATACTTGAAAATCTATGTCCTCATTGCTAAAGATTTATTTTTTTTCCCGTCAGTATATTTGCTGTCATCTACATTAAATTAAATGAGATAAATTGATTTCCCATACACATTTTTACAGAATTTTATTATCTATAAAAAGGTTCTTTACTTCCCTTAGTAGCTCAAATCACATATTTGGGAATACAAATAGACCCTCACTCCACAAAATAATACAGAGTAACTCTTAAGGAAATTGAGCGTGATCTTGCAAACAGGACCAGGTTACCTGCCTCGTTACGGACGCGTATATCTGTAATTAAAATGAATGTTTTGTCTTGCATTAATTTCTTGAGTATGATGATTCCGCTCTCTCCTAAAGTGTTATGTGGATATATTTGGAATAATGGCCATCCTAAGCTTAAGCTCTCTGCGCTACAGAGACCCAAAGATCAAGGCGGGCTTGCCCTCCCAAATTTCAAAGTGTACCACCAATCCTTTCAGCTACATCCGGTTGTGGCTTGGTTTGATTGCCGTTCATGCATCTCGTGGAAATATTTGAAGAAAAACCTAGTTCACCCTAGGAGACTGGAGGATGTGTTATTTTTCCAACATAAAAGATAAATATTGCATGTTGCGCTATGGCCCCATTATTGTTAATTCGATTAGAAATTTCAAGATTGTTGAGAGAAATCTGGAGGGGAACTCAAAGTGGCACAGTGATGCCCCTCTATGGCACAACATAAATGTTCAGATTGGAAATAAGCCACTGGGCTTTAAACCATGGTCTTTGAAAGGTATTAATGTTATTGGCGACCTGTATGATGGCAAAGGCATGTTTAGCTACCAGGATTTGAAGGACCACTTTGATCTACAGGACTCTTTATTTTAGTATCTGCAAATAAGATCAGCACTTAAAGCACAGGTTGTGCACCTCATGCACCCTCTCATAAACTGGATAAACTCCCCTCCCTCCAGGGGCTTGGTATCGAAAGTCTACTCCAAACTATCTGGACAACAGGAGACTCTATCGATGCTTAGAGCATGGCAGAGACTTCAACCTGAAAGATGACGACATTTCCTGGAACAATGTGTGGGAGAACATTTTTTCCGCTTCTAAGAACCCAAACCACCAACTTATTCAATTCAAAGTGTATCACAGACTCTATTGTACTCCTGTTACTAGGTTTCGCATAAAACTGATACCAACTCCTAACTAACCAGATGTACTACGTGCCAACTTAATGCAGTAGGATGTTACAGACACATAATGTGGGAGTGTCCCTCCGTTCAGAAATTTTGGGGCCGGGTGTCCAAAGTCCAAAGTCCTCTCTGAATGATTAGGCACCACCATCACATGTGACCTAAATCTTACTGCTGCGGCAGTGCAGATAAAGGATAAACTTCTTAGGTTATGAACAGGGGAGTACAACACATTACAATGTATTGTTGATGCTTGATTATATCTGATTGGTCAGGGGAGACCCGGGGAGGGAGGAAGGAATGCTGTCGGGGGGTGTGGGTGTGTGTGTGTGTGTGTGTGTGGGGGGGGGGGGGGGGGGGGGGGGGGGGNNGGGGGGGGGGGGTAGTTGGGCGGACAGGCCGGCGTGTGGGTATTATGTCAAAAAAGCTGTACAGATGTTGCTGAATGTCTCACTTGCTGTGGTTCAATAAAAAAGCTGTTCACCAAAAAAAAAAAAGGTTCTTTAAATAGCTCCTTTACAGCTTTTGTACTTTCTAATACGGGGTATTTTGTTACAGACCTTATAGGACATTACCACTTATCAAATATCTCCTTTCAGAATATAAAATTAGATGTAATATTTAGTCCTAGTGATCATATGTGTTATATCTAATCCCCAGATTAGGTATTTTTATGGTATACAGTACGATTTTCTGTGTCAAAGTATGCTAAATCTGGTATCCAACCTCTGAATGCATCGCCACGTGTGAATGGCTGCACATCCTTAGATGAAGGTGACACCTTTGATACTCGTCTCAGGAGTTTGTAAAGCACCTTTGAGAAATGTCTCCAACCACCCACCTGAACATGTCCCGCATCATCATCGGCGGTTCGACTAGTTGAAAATACACAGGTGACAACTGTCGCCATTCTAACACCTCCACCTGCCCCCCCCCCCCCCCAACCCAAACACACAGCTGTGTACTTTATAGCCAGGAACCCATAATGCACTGGGAGCCCCCGTGCATGCCTGGTGTGGGGATCTAAGTGGATATTAGTATCCAGCAGTGTCTGCATTAATCAAATCAGTTCCATCCATTAATTTGGTGGAGGAACATACAATTAAAGGCTGATTAGTGAGCTCTCAGGAGTATGCCTTTTCATCTCTCTGCAGAACATTGAGAGATGACCACGATGGACAGTCCGCAGCGGCAAAGTTAACATGAGCGGGATGTCAGAAAAGTACCATTTCTTCCACCAGATGAAACAAAAGCATTGTCGACTTCTGTCCTCGACATACACCACACAGCAGATTAAGAAATTATTAGGTCAGAGGCCTGACAAGAGTAATTCGATTTAGTGAAATATTATTGTGAGAAATCAACACAAAAAGCCCCAAATAGGATAAAAAGAGATTTGTAGACTTGGGAAAGGGAGCAAGCATAATCCTGTAAGCTAATGTGGGTCTTTTTATTCCCGTGTTTATGTATTCAAATTCATATTTGGTAGTGGATGCTAACCGCAGCATTATGTGACCTTTTTCCTCCTCATTTGTAAATCTAAATTCAATTCTATTTGCAGAAAATAACCCTTTAAGTGTTTGTGTTTGGGGAAGGGGGTGGTGCTGTCATCCATCCGAGGCCTAACCCTATTAGTTGGTCTTTTAATGGTTATATAACATTTTTTGCCTCTGAAAAACTGGGCCTGGGTGCCATATAGAGAGCTTATAGCACGACAGGTTTACCTCAGCACACTCTCACACTTCTGCAAGATATTTAAAAAATTGCACCGGTGTGTTGGCACAATTTTACTGACACACACATATATATGCAGCAAATGTATACATGCACTGCGTGTACACTTGCAATGTTTTGCTGCCTGTCTAACTGTTGTGCAGCACACCGCTTACTGTCTGACATTAGGGCTAAGTTAGATCTCATTAGGACCGAGGTGGCAGCGATCCCATCAGCATCACTTTGGCTGCTGCCATATGGGCTGCCTCCAGGGTAACGGGGCCGCATCAGCCTCCACTGTGCTGCAAAGGTTGTTATGGCACATGAGCACACACACTTGTGTGCAATGCCCACCGTATGGACTGATTGTGTGTTTTACATACAGTGATAATTAAGCCGAACAGACACTTGCAATAGGAAATATTGCAAGAACAGTTTTATCAGAAATTAATTAGGTTAAGTTAATTAAATGGTTTATCTGAACACCAACATAGCTTTATATTAGAGTGAAATATCACATTATTGTGTGACAGAAGCCAAGGTCTTGTTTCATAATAAATAATGACTTCTACAGTCAGAACACTGAGAGACTTTTCCCCAGTAGTGTTTGTCAAAACTCTTTCCAGTAATATAATTCATAAAAATGAAAATAGACAACTGGCATACCAGAACAATCAGCAACATCTGCAAAGCTGCCTTCTGCAAATTCAATCAAGGCAATTTTTTTGATCAAATAAATCTCCATTTTGAGATCCTGCATAGCATCACTGCTCAGAGTCAGCTGTGGAACCGTCACAGGAAGATGCAGCTTAATGAAGTGGAGCTCCATCCCAGCAGTGGCTCACATAGCCTCTGTCTCATCTGACTGGAAGGCCGCGAAAAGTAAACAGGACGTTCTTCACGGCCAGCTCGTGAAGACCACATTAATAACATCTGACGCATAGATAGATAAGAGCAAGAACAACAGAAAACACAAAGACATCATGTCACACTAATACCATTACTGTTAACAATTGACTATAAATAAGCCTAAGCACCCTTTCTTGTTAGGTGCCCATCATGCTTTTGTATGATTAATAAAGTTGACATATGTTTTGTTGACTAGATTGTGGTTTCCATATTCTCTTTCAACGTGTTGGAGTATATTTGCTTCCTTTGCTTTACCTGCAACTGGGAAACCAGTACACACTGGAAACTAAACAACTGTGTCAAAGTTGAACCTTTCCACATGGAAGGCTATTATGGATTTTTTCCTTTGGTGGTTTGTTTGTTGTTCAAAGACGTAACTGTTTATTTCATCACTTTCGCAACAAAAGCATGAAACAGATTAGTTATTTACTCAGATAAAACCAGATATTGATGGACTCAGATAAAACCAGATATTTTCATTACCATTTCTCTTAGCTGACCAATAATTCATATGCGTGTACACACCTGTTTTAACTCTGCCACTCTGTTCCTCTACAGCATAGCAGAGTTGACACTGAGCTAGACAGGTCCTATTTCTGCTCCCCCTAGCCTGTATCCCACTGCCTTTTCCAAGCCCTGCCGTTATTATTGTTGCACAATTCAAGCTAACGCCCTAAACCCCTTGTGAAATTAGTTTCACTGTAACAAACTGAGCTGATACCCTGAGCCAAGAAAAACATAAATTTGTGAAAAAATGAAAGGTGAAAAGCATTAAAAGTTCAATTCGATCTGACGATCTGACTCGGCATAGATGCCTTCATTTAGCCTACCTTTCAGGGATGCAGTTCTGACCCAGGTATCCTTCACCCCTGCCTGACAGTGACCCTTGAGACACGCCTGGCCGAGATTTCCACGACTCCATTAACGCCGTAACGGGTGAAATTAGATTCAACAAGGGGTTGGACTGGTCCCTCACATCGTGCCGCGTGAAAGCCATTGTTCCTTGAGCTCCAATCTGGTAATGGAATGAATGTCCACTGGAATTAACTCCAACAATGGCCGATGTAGGCATGCTGTTATTCTCTTGGTAATAGCTGCCGTCAGGGGACTCCTGTTTAACTCCTTTAGACAGGACACTGTTGGAGAACACATCAGACTCATAGTTCCCATTCAAAGAGGATACAGGGGTTCCTAGGATACCAGAAAGACTGTATTCGTCAATGTTATTCCTCAGGGACAAGTAGGTGGTCTCAGACGAAGGAAAAAGGCTAAGAGATTGTGACGGCTCACTGTAGGGCTGTTGGTTCATACATCCATCGTTTTTGTTTGGCTCACTCTTAATCTGTGTGATGAAGGGTGTGCTACTGGTATTGCATTTGGAGCTTTCTAAACACATGCTCCTGAAGTCAGAACCAGGCTCGTTCTTAATATACTTTACCATGCCCATATGGTCTACACCGACACTGAACAACTCCCCGTCCACCATCTCCACTTTGGGAAACTCAAAGTTCTTGAAGTCTGCATCTCTGGTCAGACCTGCAGCTTCTGGGCTGTTAGTGTCATTCTGCACCAAACCTAGTCCACCAGCTGGACTAGACACGGGAAAGCTGCCTACAGAAGCATTCCGGGGGCTGCTTGATGCGACTGTACCACCTATGGCTGGACTAGAGATGGAGGGTCTTACTGTGTTGCAGTTGTTGGCAGTGCTTGTGCAGTTGGCACCAGTGGGGCTCGAGACGGATGACCTAATGTTGCAAGTAGTGCTGCAAGATGGAGGCGATCTCACACTGCTCATGCTCTGAGGGCTGGATATGGGGGACCTCATGATATTGAGTGGGCTGGTGAGTGGCGGTGAGCCCACGGTGCTGGACTCAACGGGGCTACATGTAGCTGAATTCCTGCGCTTGATATTGGGTAAAGTTGAAGCACAAGATGTCTGGCTCACAGGACTGCTGACAGAAGAGCACATCGGTCCAAAGCACATAGGAGGACTGGTGGTTGATGACACCATGTTGTTGCTACCCCCAGGGCTAGAAATGGAACTGGGTGTCTGGGGGCTGCAGGAAATAGATGGAACCAGCACTGAAGCTGAGCTAACTGTAGTTCCGGCGGTGCACTCTCTGGATGTGGTGTTGCACTGCTGGAAACCAAATGGCTTTAACTTGAAGCTCTTTGTGAAACCGCTCTGAGCCTCCTCCAGTGAGCGGCCGCATACTGGATACATCTTCCCAGGGCTGGCACTGCTGCCATGCTGGCTAAAGGCGAAGTCTGCTTCCCTGGCAGCATTCATATACAGGCCCATGGACTCAGCAACAGTCTTGGAAAGCTCCTTGGAGTCCATTTCCTGCTTATGACCATGGAGAGAGTTGTTAAAGTGTGGGAGAAGAAATGGCTGGTTCTGGCTGAGCTGCAGCATTGGCTGTTCCTGCTTCTTTGTACTTCTGTCAGTGGCAGGGCTTTCAGCAGAGCAGCTAACATTTGCGATATCCATCAGGATATCACTGCCAGTCAAACTTGAATCCTCTGTGTTGCAGCTGTCCATAGTGCCGGAGACCTGTGACCATCTGTTCTCTGTATCACATCCCTCAAAGTAACTTTGGTATCTTTTGGTCTCCATTGCTGGCTCATTGATTCCCTAGGAAATGCAAAAAAAAAAAAAAGTATATTGGAAATGCTCAGTATGTACTACACTGTAGTACTGAACAGGGAAAATCACATACATTTTTTTGCAAACAATCTTAGAATCTACTGCTTTTTCTTATATTGTGAATGTTTCACATGTTTGGCGGACAAAAATTTTATTAACATATTATGCAGTGACAAGTTTGAACTTCATATATAGCAGTCATACTCAAGACTGTAACACAATGTAATTTTATGACTTTATCACTTTTCTCCTTGATATTACATTAAACTTATGGGATAGATAGATAGATAGATAGATAGATAGATAGATAGATAGATAGATAGATAGATAGATAGATAGATAGATAGATAGATAGATAGATAGATAGATAGATAGATACAAACTGCATGGAAAGGGTTAATGCATTTTCATGACGTATTAAAGGCCTTTGTTTAAGTCCCGCCTTCACTAAGCTCCCATTGGACAGCTGGGCCAAATATCCACCAGCTCTTCCGATCCATTCACAGATTGGTCCGAAGACTGTCAATCAATAGTTATTGCTCTTCCAGCCACAACAAAGCTGCGACATAACTTGAAATGTTGCTTGTTGCCGCGTCATGTACCAAAGCACCTCAAATATTTGTCATAGCGTTATCAGATAATAAATTCCTACCGAAAGCCGCCAGAAACCGTGTCTTCCGGTGGACTTTTGACGTTTATTTAATGTATTTCTTGGGTGCACATTTGAAAGGCTCGCAGCTCTTAAGCAGCAAAGATTATAGCCGAAGTTATTCAGATTACTTTGCAAATAATAGTATCCATATTATGTGCAAATTTTAGGTCCAACGTAAGAAATAAGCGATGTCAGCTTGAAAAATCCGTCCTCTTGTTTCTGCCATGATTTCCCTGCATTTGCAGGATATGTCTGCCTAGTTTGCGTACGCGCAGAATAAATATTAAGGTGAAATCGGCTGTTTTTAAGTTATTAGAAGCTGGAGAAAAGTCGTCATCTACGCTGGTGGAACAAATGGAGATGTCAGACAACATAAATAATTTATAAAAGAAATATATACTGCAGTACCTTTAACAGGTGCAAACGCGACAGCTATTATTTTCATTAAAAGTACAGAAAGTAGTTTGTGTTCAGCCTGCGTAAACTTCTTGGTGAGTTCTCTGACACACCAGGGGTCCCGATTTAAAGTTATTAGATTTCTCTCCTACTGCAAATATCCAGTGATCCGACTGTCTTACATTATCCTCCCAGACCCAGCGCGAAATTAACTCGCGCAGGCGAACGATGATCCTTATCATTCCTTACCTTAAATTACGACATTCAGAGTTGTCAGGTGGTCGTGTTGCCGGGCAGCGATAATCCAGACGAAAAGAAATATACACACGCGCCGAGCAAAGTCAAGAAATGCGTTCCTGCTACTCTTCCCAGGTCATAGTTTGGAGTTTGACAGCCCGACCGCTGGAGAAGTCTGCTGCGTATTACGCACAGTAATCCTCCACAGCGAGCTGCAGGACGGACGCCAGCAGAGGGTCGGACGGCAGCGGCAGTAATCTCCTCACATTATGTCTGCAGTTTGGTAGATTACAGATTCAGGAACCCGGATTTTTTCTTTTTTTTTTTTTTTTTAAAGAAAGAGTAAGGTATTAAAAACAAACGGAGGAGTCGGTCGGAGTTGAAGTCAGAGCGACGTCATTCTGTGCACATGGACCGCTCTGCAACGAGTGCAACACAAACTCCGAGAAGGAGGGGAGGAGGGGGAGGCAGGAGAGAGAGAGAGAGAGAGAGAGAGAGAGAGAGAGAGAGAGAGAGAGAGAGAG
>BJFM01001784.1:36951-50596 GCA_016586285.1 Arothron firmamentum
AGAGAGAGAGAGAGAGAGAGAGAGAGGAGGGGCTCGGCGCAGGTAGAACGGATCTGTCTAGAAGTAGGGCACCGACCTCCTAAGGTGTTGCTTGCAATTAAACACTCCCCCTCGTCAATACTCTTTCCTCCTTCCGTGTCAGATCATGTGTCCCCTCTCTCGCATTTTCATATCTTTATTCCGGACTGTTCGCGTCAGACGGATCCAGATGAGGAGCCTTTGAACAGTGTGCAAATGTTTGCGAACTGAAATCAGACTGATGAACTCTGACACCAAAACTGCCGCCTCCACCAGGGGGCGCAACATTTCTATTGCTGATTTAAATTATGTGGTAAAAAAATTTTTTGTTCAAACAAATTACATAGTTAATCACTATATCTTATAAATCCACATATCTATATATCTTCTGGCCAAAAAGGCCAGTTTTGCTGTTCTCATGAATGGATTTGCTCACGGAGAAGATTAGGGCCACGGGATGGGGGGTGGGGAGTATTAAAATTCAGACCTCAGACTCAGATTACAGTCAGAATTACAACTTCATTCTTAAAATCCCGAATTTAAAATCATGAATGAGGAGGTCTGAATTTCAGAATGCCGAAAGAAAAGTGAGGATTGCATTTTTATAGTGGACTTAATACATCCATCCATCCATTTTCTCTACCTGCTTTATCCACACTTGAGTCACAGAGGTCTGCTAGAACCTATCCCACCTGTCAAGGGGCGAGAGGGGGAGGGGGGAGAGAGGTTGCCAGCCCATCGCAGGGCTAACACAAAGACAGACAACAACTCACACCTATGGTCAATTTAGACTGATCAATTCACCCAACAAGCGTGTTTTGGGAAACCGGAGTGCCCGGAAAAACCCACGCATGCACAGGGAGAACAGGCAAACTCCGCACAGAAAGGCCAGAGGCGAGATTCCACCCCGATCCTTCTTGCTGTGAGGTGGCAGTGCTAACCACTGTACCTCATAGTTTTTTGTTGTTGTTGTTTTTTTTGTTTTTTTTTTGGGGGGGGGGGGGGGGTGAAACACAACAGGAACAGTTATAATCCTGTCATGTGATGTGATGGATCAGTCAGACCCCTGTAGATATAATATACTGTGCATTGTTTTCTTTCATTGCATGTCTTGGGTTTCCAGCCCAGCCTCTTGCTATCACCCCAGCGAGGCGGCAGCAGTCATACTTGTAGTAACCAAAACCATCCAAGCCAGACTTCCCAACCCTCTGCTCTGCCTCCTAATCAACCATGAATGGGGACCTGCGGCAGAATGGACATGATGTAACCAGCACTTTCAAGAGTGCTGGTCAAACACATCAAATAACTGTGACAGTGATTTCCTGGCCGAGAGTAGAAAAGGGCTGACGTGAAGTCAGGAACAGCCTCACGGTTGGTGAGGAGAGCTCCACTGTGGCCCAATCAGCCCACAGGCGCTGGCACTTTGATGAATCAATAATAATCACAGAGGCCTCAGAACATTAGATACATGTATAGTGGTTACACACATGACAGTTAAAAATAACCAGCTCTGAGGGCTGCTGGTGGTAATGGTGGTGGTGGTGGTGGTGGTGGTGGTGAGGGGGGAGACTTTCAGATGATGGAAGCTGGGTTTTAGGGAACTGTGCTCCACACCAGTTCAGAGCAGCTCCAATGGCTGAGAGGGCAGAGAGGTGTATGCTGTGTCACATGAGGACTTGTGAATTGGAGCATGTTAACTTTGAAACAAAACACTCGGCAACTCAGCAGAAGACCCGTCCCCACGGTCTGTGGTAATTACAGAGGTAGCTTTAATCAGGGGCGAAGTCCGTCACCACCATCTGTTCTCAGCTACTTCCAAATTATCACATTTTCTGCAGGACCTTAGTTATAATGAAGAACCTTATTTTCTCTATATATTGGCTAATTAAAATCTTTCACTTTGCATCTAGCGTTGCACTCTATTTACAGAACCTTAAACTTACACAACTTTTAATGGTCACTAGAGGACACTGTAATCGGGCAAAGAGTATTATAATTTGAGTTGTTAACCTCATTAAAGCTAATATAAAGAGTGATAAAGATAAAATGACCATATTGGGATCAATTTGATGCTTGACTAATAGAAATCATTTTGAGAATGTAATTACATCCATCTGCTTTTTGCTAGCTTTTTTTTGTGTATATCTTCATGCAATGCCTCATGTCCTGAAATAACAATTATTAAATACAAAAATGAAATACAAAAACACAAAATATGTTGAAATGTTCCCATGAATTCTAAACTGAACAATTATTATGGTGAAAATTTGGGCTGATTCAGATCAGCTAAAAATAAATCTTTTTTTATGGGTGTTTTTGCTCCTAAAATGGGCTGGCCAACTGTTCAGTAACATTGCTGGAGTAAGAACAAGGCTCACATATATCACTAACCCCCCATCCCACCACCACCACCACCACCACCCTGGACGATGCTTTTTGTGTCTGAATGCACGTGCCGCATGCAGCACATTTCAGATATATTTGTGGCAACTTTGAGCCCATCTGTGCTAGCACCACCAGCCTGTTTTTACTGAATGAGTCCAATGAAAACCGGAACCGGTTTAACAAATATACAGATCTATGGTGGAAAACCTTTTCGCACAAATCCCTCTTTATAACTGATGTATCTGGCACAGGGACTGAATAACACTACAGCTGAATGACAAGACTCTTACCACTGAAGGTCAGAGACGGAGATGTCATGCTATTGAATTTCACCAAGAGTTGCTATGGGAACTAGTATGTTTGGACACCTCAGCTCTGGTCATTGTAGGCAGATTGAGAAAGAAGAGCCTTGGGCTATATCAGTGATTTAAAAAAAAAAAAAACTATAGAAAGGATTATTTTGAATGAACTTTATTGGTTGAAATAGATATTATTCATGAAGTGCAAAAGAAACAAATGATGGAAACTGGCATATACAAAAATAAACACATTTCTATATTTGGTCATTGACACTTGTAATCATTTCTCTCGTGCTGTATTTTTAAACACAAGATATCACATGGTCTCAAGTGTCGTATGGACATTTCTGATAAAATGAAGACTAAATTCAGTGTACAAAAATCATATATATATATATAAACCTATTATTGTTAAATAACTACAACAGATAAACTCGGGCTGTCAAAAACTTCCTTGCCAGAGGTGTGTTTGTCCTGTCAGGGATCTACTCCTGCCTCTCGCCTGGCGACTGCAAGACAGTCTGGATGGGAACCTGAACATTCCCATTTCAATGAAGCATGTTTTGCAAGTTTGATAAGGGTCCAATAACATAAAAAAAAAAAAACGGCTCTTTTCAATCCCACTTTTGACACAGATCGTTCACCTTCAGTTGCTCTACTACACGGACGGCACGTATTTCTTAAATAGAAAATGATATGCATGTAGCCAGCCTCCCTGTAGACAGTCTCTCGTACTATGTGTACACCACCTGGGGTTTGGTCATTCCACTTAGGCAATTACTATTAAAAACCTGTTGATGATTAAATAACATGTTTATCCTTTGTGCAGCCACTGATGCATATTTACAAGGAACACGGCGTATAAGCGACAGCCTGGCTTGAGATCAGATTATTAACGTGGAGAGAATTATCACTAAATGATGTGTTGTTCGACAAAACTGTGTCAAGTACATTATGAATTGATATTCCTGCTGCCTGCCTGCAGCCAGCAGCATCTTTGCACGAAAACAAAAGCAATCAAGGCTGCATTTTGTACGTCATTTTTTAAAAGCTGAATATTTGCATTTGAGAAGTCATGTGTCATCGTATTCAGGGTTGGAATGGTGCACTGTCTTCCTTGTTAGCAGAAACGCACTCTCCTTGTTAACCTGCTATCCCTCCACTCTTCTCTTCTGTTGCAGTGAGAGGCTGTGGGAGCACAGAGGTTGTTTTGTTGAATATATTACATTGCCTGACTCATTGATCTTTTATTGTGCAGGAAAATACACCCCTGACCGTGGCCCTGAAATATCAGAAGCCTAATAAATCCATGTTATTAAAAAGGTTGAAAATATAATTATATTTTTCTTCATTCGGTTGCACAATAATACTTTTATCTTTATTGTTTTAATGGTAACAATAAAGTTTTTATAAATCTAATAATTCTAGAAATGATCATTCTAATGGTATGGTATTATTTTTCCCAATTTTGTGGATTTTCTATTGCAACTTCAGGCCTATCAAAGAATCCAACCATGTCTGCTGAAACCACCAGGGTGGTTATGGGTGAGGGTGGAGCCTGGGTGGAGTGATAGATTCAGCACTAGATGTCACATTTTAACACCTGGACGGTGCACAATAACTGTAAAATATCTTTAAAGAAAAGGTCAACATGCAACTACAGCTACACAGATTTCGCCGGTGCTGCTTTCCTAGAAGTGTTCTTCAATTTCTGCTGCACTGAGCTGATGGAGGACGGCAGATGAAGCCCGGAGACAAACACACCAAGTCAGGACAATTGTCAGGGAAACATCCGAGCTTATCTGTCAGTCTGCCTCAGATGGCGATTTAGTTAAAAAAAAATAAAAAAAAATCCAGACAACAGGCGGACGAAGGATTAAAAAAAGCCACCTTCACATCTGATACACTGTCTAGCTGTTTGTGTGTCATTTTTAAAGGTTACCTTCTGTTCCCCTGTCTGTCTCATACAGTATACGGTCCGCAATTTCATAGGGAGTTATAAAATAAATAATTTCATTTTGCTTTTTCATCCATTTATGCTGGTCTGGGTCATGACGACAGTTCTGCCATCCAAACTACAGAGTTTCAGACCCCCGATGGTTCCTCCTGTGAGCAGTGGGCCCCCTGGAGGTCAGATCCAGGAGTATTTGAGAGCCTAGCCATGTCGGACCTCATGGGCATTTGTTGTCTTTCATCCACCCCTCCAGCCTCTCTTACAATCACGATTGTCTCCAGGCGCTTTACAGAAACCCAGAGTCTGATCCCAAACAAGCAACAGTGGCAGAAAAATCCCTTTTAACGGAAGGAAACTTTCAGCACCAGACTCAAGTGATGGCGGGACAGGTTCTGGTCATGGGGCCTTCCAGCACAATAAAGTGGCTTCAGTATATGCCCATCTCACCTGTAATAGATTTGGATTAGGACTGGATTTCAGTTCTGGTGATGTGAGAATAGCTTTTAAAGGATGATCCTTTAAATATCACCAGTGTTGGTTAGAGGCTGCTCGGGTGGTTGCATGGACCAGTGTTACAAGTAAAGGTTCTTTGGATCCAGGACAGACAGAAATACATTTTCAATTTCACCATCTGTGGGAGGTATGAAAATGCTCATTTATGGTATCTTTTGACCTGTATGCAGTAACTGGGCTGCATACAGGTCAAAAGACACTGTAAATGCAATTAAAAACACAGACACTATTAAAAGCTATTAAAAACGCAGTTGTTGCTACAGGAGCTGCCGATACTGTTCGGATCCTGCAGTGAAAGAATGTAAAAAATCTTCTGAAGGAAAGATTTATTGGAGGTGTCCTACACTTGGAGTGGCTCAATTCATCTTTAAACTTTATTTACAGATTTCTTCTGTCTTGAAGATAAAACCTCATGTACAGCGATGTGGGAGCGAGAACTTTTATTTACCATTCTCTTTCTGAGTCATCTTCGTCTGTTCAGCAGAGACCCTCTGCAGCTGCACTCCATGACCCTGCCTCAGCCTGACTGGATGCTCCACATCGTATACAGTGGAATCATACTGTACAGTCCTCAAAATAGCTCCCCCTCACACTCAGTGAGGAGATGTTCTGCTCACAGTGTAGAAACACAGGGACTCTGCTCATCGGCCTGTTGTTTCTCAGGGAAAAAAGAGCTGCTATATTCCAATCATGAACTCTGTGAACGATCAAAGACGAACACAGTTGTGTATAAGATGAACAAACATGAGTTTATGACCAGTAAACAATATTCGAGTTAGATTTGAGTAAAAATAAAGCACTGAATTTGTGCTTTTTGAACAATTAAGACTGTAGAAGTTAGCACGGGGTTTCTGTACAGATTTGTGCTTTGATGAGCTCTGCATCGCATTAGTTATGCTAAATGTGATTGTGCTGAGTTTCTGGAGTCTTGCTTCATGCATTTGTCACAAAGCAGGCAGCGAGCTTCTCCTGCCGCTGAAACTGTTAATGTTATGCATGACTGGATCTACTGTAAGTGTTTTCCAGTACAAGGCCATGGTTTATAAATAGCACAGCATCCCTATGTGAGCTACCATAACTGTTTTTGTAATTTGTAAAAGCATATTTAATTATTTCATTCATGCCAGCCAACATTTTCTCATAGTCAAATCCTTTCTTGGTGTTTTATCCTCTTTCCCCTCCTTTTTCCATGCCGATGCCTCCTTTTGCACCTGCCGATGGTTTGAGGGTGCCTGGTTCTTATTGAGAC
Source organism: Arothron firmamentum (assembly GCA_016586285.1). NCBI lineage: Eukaryota > Metazoa > Chordata > Actinopteri > Tetraodontiformes > Tetraodontidae > Arothron > Arothron firmamentum. The sequence goes on from BJFM01001784.1 coordinate 43,370, forward strand.
ATCAGTGTCGGCGCCTAAATCACTATTTGTGTGCATTTGGTTTATTAATTAGGCTCCATTGGCTGGTACAAACTCAGAACACTTGGCGCAAAATATCAAAAGCTGACGCCTGTGTCATGATTAATTTCACAGTGAACAGTCTCCACGATGTCAGTGGTAATTAGGCATCACCCATTGCATAACACACCATGTGTCGGGGTGGGTGGCGTGTGTGTGTGTGTGTGTGTGTGTGTGTGTGTGTGTGTGTGTGTGTGTGTGTGTGTGTGTGTGTGTGTGTGTGTGTGTGTGTGCGCGTGCCACCGAAAGTAGAGAAATGCCAGAGGGTAAGGTAAGGGAAGTTGGGGGGGGGGAATGTAAGAGGACTAAAAGATGAGGCTTTTTAATTGCTAGAAAGGACCTTTTCGATCCACTAAAACAAATATATCTAAAAATATAGAACGTGTTGCTGTTTATGTATGCTTTTCATGTCGTTCAGGCGTTTTTCTCTAATCTCGGATGTGAGAACAGAAGCCCTCGGCAGTTCAAATCTTTTCACCAGGTGGTTGAAACAAATGCAGCAGGACTACTTTCATCCTCACAGCATGATTACTGTCCTACATTGTAGTCTGTTTTATTTATAAAACGTCCCATTTCTCAATGTATCTCTCCGTCTCACACAAAGCATTTTTATCTTGTAGCTATATTAAATCTTTATTTTTGCCGGTTTGGAAACATGTAAATTTCATCTGTGTCCTACGGCGCGCCTGGCGAATCCATCTGCATAAACTTTAGTACAAACTTTTACTACAAAAAGTGGTTTATTAATCCTGAGAGTGTTTTCCCCCCTCTTTTTTTCCCCAAAGATAAACAAAGGCCCTTAACACTCAAATTAACACAGATTGGGATTTGATGTGCAGTGCAGCCAGATGGCTTGCGCGCTCACTCTCTGGCGGGCTGGCAGTGCAGCTGAGGACGAAGGCACTTCCAGAGAGGATTTGAAAGAATCTAGGCCAGAGAGAGTGGGGCTGCTCTCGGAGACTCGCCGCCAGAGCTGTCATGTTTTAGTGCACATTTTCTATTTGAGGAAGCGGCTACACAGACGCACTCTGTGTGTGTGTGTGTGTGTGTGTGTGTGTGTGTGTGTGTGTGTGTGTGTATGTGTGTGTGTGTGTGCGCGCCACTGGAAGTGGAGAGATGCCTTTATAAGAATGGAGGAGAACTCATCTTGGAGCTCCATAAACAAGCTGGTGGAAACCCTAAAATCTATTCTGCGCTTCCTCTCCTGTCCACCTTTAGGAACATTTTAGGATTCTATCCCATAATACTTCTCTATACACGGTAGTGCAGACGTTCATATGCAACTTTCAGAGTCAGTCATTATTCAAAAGCCAAGCCTCCATCTGGAAAGTGGCAAACTTGGCTGTTTTCCTGGTGTTGTTGCTATGGAGGGAAACTGCGCCTGTGTGAAATAGCAGGAATCACGATACTTTGCTAAGGTGTAAATTTGCCTGGCTTTTGATGGTCATTTTCTTTGCAGCCGAGACTGTGCCAGCGCGGAAGGGTTAAGTCATCAGAAAGTTAACTTTTCAGGTTGTGAAGTGCAAAAAATATGGAATGGAGAGAATGTGGACAAAGAAGAAGAATGTATATTAAATAGAATAATTCCACTAAGAGTACCCAAAAGAACACCATGTTTTCTTACTTTTTCTTATTCTTTTAAGCCATTATTAAGTAAAATCTTTTGATACTATAGGTTTCAGCCATGAATAAATAATAGTGTAGAGAAGAAGTGAACTAAATGAAAAAATGTCATATTTTTACCATTTTCACATGACCTGAGCTTCAAGTGAAGCACCAAGTCATCAATGTGTTATCATTTGTGTTATCACTGTGTTACATTTATTACCATTCACGCCTATTTTGCAGCCTTGTTTTTCAGAACACCTTTCTCTTCCCGAAAATATATGTGCAACACTTCAAAATGGCGCGCTAGCCACAGAATAACAGGGAGCGCTAAGCTAAACAGCAGATCCACATTAATTGCGAACTGGCAAAGTTGTTAATATGACTATGCACTCAAAGCCAGGAGTCTGTGCACATGGCCTGAAGTGCCAGACAACACCTTCTGTTTCGATCTATGGCCATCAGCATGGCACCCTCCCCTGCACTATTAATGTGGCTCTGCTGCACTGAACAGACACCAGTCTCAGGTGCTGGAGGACAAATTCCCTTTTATAAACTAACTTTTCTTTCGTTTGTTGCTCTGTTCTTTAGCAACCTCCTTATCTCTATCTGTGAAGGGCTGCAGATGTGCTTCCAGCATCTCTGCTGAATTTCATGTATTTTTGAGATTGAAATAAAGACAGCAGCTGATTCTACAGGTCAACAAGTAAAATGAAACGCGTTTGTTTTTGAAGCCAATTAAATCGGCGACGTAGAGGGTAGGTTGCAAATGTGCTGTTTGTGTGGTCTGACAGGATGTAACTGGGTTATCTGTAATTAGTGAACACATTTCCCTCTCATGTAAAACAAGGACTTACTTAGCAAAGCTGTAAATTGGTGTTTTGGTGTGAAATGAAGGAGGCCATTAAACAATTCATTAGCTAACAGTATCACAGCAGCCTTTTGCCGAGTTTCTAGCAAAGTCTAGAAGAATTTTTCTTGCAACTGATCAGCATCTCTGTCTTCTGAGACACTGGCTCACGCACCACTGCAATGGAAAATGTTTGCACAGGTCACTCAGAAAAATCTGAACTTTTTGAGTTTCAGACACAGTCAAGGCCTCCTGCCAGAGGATAGAACTGTCACCCAATCTGATACTGGGTTAGACTCCATGGATGATGGATGGATGGATGGATGGATGGATGGATGGATGGATGGATGGATGGCATGGGCCTTCCTCATAATGCTGAGGTTATATGGAGTGTTTAGGGTCCCGCAACTGCAACCAGACTTTGCACCAACCAGACACTTGACTGATATTGTAACTCTCTATCCCTCTTCCTGATGTTGCTGTCACTCTGATTTGTTGCAACTATCATGACTGTGACTTTTCTGCTGAAACACGACCACACACACACTTCCTCTGTCTGCAAAAAGACTCGTGTTCAGTATTAAGCGTTTTCTTAGGGCCCAGAGGAGTTTTTTTGATCAGACAGTGGTGAAAAAAACATGTTCTGCTCAGAAAGGTCCCTTTGAAAACCATGTCTTTCCCCTAAAGAAGAGTTGGCAGATGGGAGAGTTTCACTTGTGTCAGCTGCTGGGTGAGATCCAGAGGCCTTTACATGTGCCGCAATGCTGATATTGAACATCCTTAGAAAACTCTTTTATGCATTAATGAACTTTTTCTTTTCTTTTTTCTTTTTTAACCACAAACTCGACCCTTCCTTGGGTTTCCGGTGCTGTGAGGATCTGCTCTCGGTTTAGTTATTATGCTGGCAGGAATTGTGGCTAAATAAAGGAAGAAGAAATCAGGAAAACTAAAAACCGCCAGTGTCTATTAACAAGCGTAAGTCACATCGTGCGCCCCACAGGCCCTTCCAACAGGGAACTCTTGTTGTGATTTGCGGAGTGAGTTTGGTGGAGTGAGAGTAGAGTTATCCATTAATGTCACCACTCGAACTCGAGAGCGCAGAGGGAAGCCCATTTTTTGCATAATCACTGCATCCACAATGACAAAGATGGTAACAAACGAGATTTTCCTGGAAAAATTAGATGAAGTGTATTTTTATTCTTAGGAAATCCCTGATTTGCAATGGTCAGTAGATAAAAACATACACTAAGACATGAACAATGAATTAAAAGCAAGCACATCGAGCGAGTCTCCAGTCCCTTTTGTATTTACACATGCTAATCATCTTGTGTCTTCAGTTTCTCCAGATTAAATATTTTGTCTTTTGGCAATGTTTGCTGAGACACGCTACTCAAACATAACCAAATAACTCGGAGGGAGACGAGTTAGCTTATATCCTTGCAACAGCTGTTTCAGAATTCCTGTTTTTGTCTCTGGGTTTTTTCTTCTGCTACTGACATTCTTCATTGTGTTAAAGACAAAATGCCAGATGTAAATATCTGGAACAACAATGTATATTCCTGCTTGAGGTAGCCACCGTCTCCTTGGCTCATGTGTGGCCCTGCTGCACTTATTGGCCATGCGCTTGCGCTCTTCTTGCCTCTGTCTGCATTTGGTGCGTCCAGTCACATTCTGACCCAGCGCGTTTGGCTACATGAATTATCTCTGTGATTGCCTGTGTAGGAGGGACATTTACTGTAACAAGGAACTTGGGAACAGGATTACTGTTCCATATGCCTCTCAATGACATTAATCGTGGTGATGATGATGATGATGATGATGATGATGATGATGATGATGATGATGATGATGATGACAGTTATGAATCGATCCTGATGGTTCACACAAGATGAAAAATGCATGACATTTTTCATTTGAGGAAACTATGTCATTATACTGAAACTAAAGTCCTTAAATTGTTTTAAATTATCATAAAGAGTCTGCTGTGGAATGATCAGTACTGCTCACTATTTCGATCAAATGTCATGTCATATTTATTCTAATTTCACAAAGCTAAGTATTAAGTGCAATGTTGGGGGGGGAAAAAAAGATTTTATTTGCACCTTGAGTCCTTTCCAGCTCTTGACTGATTAGTTTTGCATTTCTAACTGCAAGTGCTGCACAAGTCTCCAAGGGAACTTCAGAGTTAGTGTGTGAGCACGACACACCTTAACGAACCACGCCAAAAGTGACACTACAAAAGCACTAACATGTCACTTGTCTTCAACAACATTTGGATTCACACTTAGAGAAGTGCATCATGCAGAGGTGGGGTTAAAGCTGCTGCTGCTGCTGCTGCTGCTGCTGCTGCTGCTGCTGCTGCTGCTGCTGCTGCTGCTGCTGCTGCTGCTGCTGCTGCTGCTGCTGCTGCTGCTGCAGTCAACACCTCCAGTTTTAATTTATTGATTATGCAGGCAAATCCAAATGCAGCATTGGACCTCAACTCTGCAAATCATTTGACTTTGATTGAATCCTCAACATGAGCAGGCAGACGGGTATCTCTCGCTGAGTTGCCCGTCTGCCTGTCTGTCTCTTACAAAGGCGTCATTCCTCATCCACCCTGTTATCCCGCCACATGTTCCATTTCCCGTGCATTAATCTCACTTAGCTTCAAACTCTCCTCTCTTGTCTTTTCCCCTCAACAGCATTAAAATCAACCATCCCTGCAAAGCTGAATATTAAACCAGCATTACTTGCAACTGCTGTTGTGGTCTCAAAATTCAGGATGACTGTGCAACACAGGCAGAATCTAAGAGAACAAAGTCCCAACGAGGCTGGTATGAACTTGTCTCGATGCTCCTGAGCTAACCTTTTGATAAGCCCTAGAGACAGTGTAAATTAAAGGCATTAAATCATGATTTTGTGGTGTGCGGGGGAGACATCCCCTTCACACTCTGCTGGTCAGGGTGGAGGTGCACACTGGTCAGCGAAGACAGGTCATCCCACAGTAGTGATGGATCGCTTTCATCAAGGGGCCTATGGGCTCACTGGGGAAATGCAGACAGTGGCCGCTGCTAGAGGAATTGATATTTATCTGTCAGAAGCCTAGCTCTCAGGACTCGAGGAGACAGAGTCCAAAAAACGTGAGAGTTCAGCGAAGACAGCCGCAGTGAACGGCGATATTAAAAGTCATTATTGAGCAGCATGCCTGGTCTGCACACAGAGTAAAGCAAAGTGCAGAGTGTCAAAGAAACCTGCCCTTTTAGCTTGGAAACACATATTCATACAACATGACTCACTGCAGCACCTCACTGCCATAATTTAACAGCAAATTGGGGCATTCTGAGATTAAAATGAAGCCAATTAGTGAAGCCACAGCTGATTTTAAAGCAATAATTAAGAGAAAAGCACAGCAGTGGTTTTAGGATTTATTCCCCCACTGCAGACCTGCCTCTGCCTAGGCTGCTATTAATATCCCATGGGGCATTTGGTCACACTCCTGGCAAACAGCCAGATTTCCTGGGTTACCTGTTTAAACAGTGTTGCAGGCTATTTCAGGAAGGTCGTAATTAACTATGCATTTACTGTTACTGTTTTAATTCAGTGACATTGTATCAAAATCCCAACTAATAAATATTTTGCAGAATTTAGACATTTTATATTTCATGCTCATTTTATTTTGTTAACTGTAGTACCATGTTACCATACTATGTTTAATGATTTTGTTGTTGTTGTTGTTGTTGAATTCAAACTACGCTCACACAAATATTCCGCTGCAGATCTGCGTTTTAGTGATGAGCGACTCTAATTTTCTTTTTTTCTTTTTTTTTTCAATCCTGAAAATAGCTGCTTATCTCTGGAACCACTCCTAAATGCAGGACCACTTAATCCTTCATAACTGTGTAATTGTTGTAGGATTGGAGTGCAGTATAGAAATGCTTCTGAAGAATGTGATGTTAATGAATGGCACCTGGGTTAATAAGCCTTTCAAAGCTGTGCAGCCCACAGTAGCGTAAAACTTAAATGAGAACGAGGCTGGCTTTTGCAAAAGTTTTGTTGAACTGTAAACTGATTTAGGAGTGGAATTCCTGATGGATACGACAAACTAAACACAGGAAATTAAATATACTTGTCATTTTGTTCATATGGCAAAAACTAAAATAAAATCTTATATCATTAAACTCGTGTCATTAAGTAACAAATATGTTGCCCATGAATGAAAGACATTTAACCAACTCCTGGCTACAACTTATCACCCAATTAAATATGACAAGTTATAAATTATATCTAAATTTTTGCTGTAATTTTAATACAATAAAATGGTAAAATTTTGTTTCACGGGTTGTTTGGTATGGCTTTAGCAAAAGGAGGCGTGGCAATATGATGCATATTCTGGTGGAGTTGCACTGATACCACCAGGATTTTCATGCGCTTTCATGTTCATTTTAGATGTAAGTTGCTGATGGATGTTGCATAAATGCCTGTTTGAACCAAATGGAAATGCTAAGATGTGACTGGTGCCAGAAATCTGCGCCCAGCTATCCAGACAGAGCATGCAATCGAGTTTGAATTCATTCTGAGCTCCAGCAGCCCACACAGCAAGTCCAGTACAGTAGTAGACACACATACAAGCACACACACACACACACACACACACACACACACACACACACACACTACACATAGCTGCAGAGAACCAAGACAAAGACAGAGAGAGAGAGAGAGGGTGAGAGAGA
>BJFM01001784.1:50726-68354 GCA_016586285.1 Arothron firmamentum
GTGTGTGTGTGTGTGTGTGTGTGTGTGTGTGTGTGTGTGTGTGTGTGTGTGTGTGTGTGTGTGTGTGTGTGTGTGTGTGTGTGTGTGCTGGCTGTGGAGTGTCCCATGGTTCCGTGCTGGTGGGTGGCAGAATCCACACTTGCAGCCAGAGAGTTTGCTCCCCCACCAACACGGTTACTAGACAAGACATTCTACTCTAACTCTGTCTTCAAAGAGATGCTTCTCTCCATTCTGTTTGCTTTCTTTGCTTTTCTCTTCCATTAATTATGACAAGAGAGGGAGGACCTTCGTAAATCGTAGAGCTTTGGTGATTTGCTAAATGTCATCATGTATTTCCCTCTTGTTACATATGAGTTTACCAGCCAACAGAACTGGGTTACCCAAAGTCCCCAGTGCTGTGGATCATGTGACTCAGGTGGAAGAATGGTTGCCTTAGTGACACAAAGGCCATTGGGTCGATCCTGAGCCCCTGTGGTGTGGATGCTAAACTCCTCTGTGTCTTCATTTCTGTGTGTGTGTGTGTGTGTGTGTGTGTGTGTGTGTGTGTGTGTGTGTGTGTGTGTGTGTGTGTGTGTGTGTGTGTGTGTGTGTGTGTGTGTGTGTGTGTGCGCGACTGGGTTGTCACTTCTCAGCCTAATGAAGCTGCTGTATCTTCAGAAATTTCATGGATTCAGTTTCTCCCCAAAGCCGTCGCCGCTGAGTGTACTTTATAAGAAAAATTAGTCTGCATATTCTGAATTAGGTGCTCCAGCAGGCCCAGGTCTCCATTTCTTCAGTAATGTGGGAGGTAATGAAGCCCCACAATTCACTGCAGCGGCAGCGTGGAAAGCGACTCGCCATTTATGGCTTTAAACAATGATACCTGAAAGCTGTGAAGCAAAGATGGACGACGACTTCGTGAAACTGCAGCTTAGTCACGGTGGAACAACTTCAGCCCCATCTGAGTGGAATTACCTTCATGATGTGAGATTCTCCCTCAGATTATGATGTGACTAATTTTGCATTAGTATTGACGGGTGAAGTCAGGTCCAATCAATTGCAAAACCAGATAGCACAACAAAACAAAACAAAAAAAACCAGGCAATATTCCTACATGTGGTGACGTGGCACTCCAGTTTGGTCAGGATTTGAATTCCAGTACCTTAGGGCTACGTGTTGAGAGGGGTGTTGTGATGATGCACTTGTCTCAAGCGCATGACCCTCGGAGGCGGCTGGATGCTGTAAAATGTTTCATTTTCACTGTTATTTTTGTTGTGAGTGTCCATCAAGTGGCGCAGCACGTAGAAGATCAGGGGAGTGAAGGTGATACAGGAAAACAAGGCTTTTGTTTTCGGCGCTCTCCCTCCCTGTAATAAGAAAAGCCCAATTTACCATCTGCACAATATTTGTTATCATTTGTGCACAGGAGAAGCGCTAACATTGTTTCCCCCAGATCTACTGTCTGCTGTCGGTACTTGAGTAAAGCCCTATAACCCCTATTTTTATTATTAAAAGGCAGAACTAGATTGTCAAGCAGCAGCTCAACTCAGCTCCTACAGCTGCAAGTCAACAGAAGGAAAGCAGACATGTGGAGCATGAGCAAGGATGCAGGAAAGCATTGAAGTACTGTACGAGTGTTATTAGGACCCAGTGTTTTAGTCCTTCAGCACAGTAAATAAATGCCAGATTAGGACACAGAAGGAGGGGTTTGTCAGTGCCGGCAGGACGGTTAAGACAGGAATCTTTTTCAGAAACCAAAAGTTTACCTGAATGATTGTTAAATATTGATCTGGAGTGGTGAACAGTCTGTGCTTGTCTGCAGCAGATGAGTGGAATGGTTGGATGGGGAGATGAGGAGGAGCCAGGCCTGTGAACCGTGCCCACTCACTCAGTGGCTGAGAGGGGAAGACAGAGACACAAGGACGAGAACCCAAGAGGGGAAAACAGGCTAATGTTGCTATGGTTACAAAAGCCTTATGGCTTCTGGTCACTTTTGAAAAAAAAAACAGGCCTCCTGTGCAGGGAAGCAGCCGCAACTTCAGAAAAATACTGATTTATTTGGCCTTGTGAAGCTTGTATAAAAGACTTGGAGGTGACAAATATTAAAATATGCGCTACTGAAATGAAAGCGGCGATCTACCGGAGCAAGATATCCATTCAAAGTGCATGTGGTCCAACATTTGTGTTTGTGTCTTTTTTCGTCATTGACTCTAATAAGTTACCACTTGTTATCTGAATGAGACCTTGAACCAAATTCTTCTAATAACAGGAGGCTATCTCAATAAATAGCGAACACATAAAGGAGACCTGCATTGCATCAAACTCGCGGGCCTCAGATCGTTAAAGCGCATATGTCAGCTGGTGGATTTGACTGGGATCCAATGCTCGCTGGTAATGAAACAAGGGGATGAGGGGTGAGTCAGTCACTGGCCTTTGTTAATTGCATGTCTCGCATCATCCTGGCTGGGACACATAATTGGAAAAGATCAAGAGGATTTGCAGTGTTAATGAGCTTCCCGTGAACCCGATTCATATTTTGAATACCAGGGGAGAATTTCCTACTCTTTACTCTCCTGATAAAGCAAAACTTTTCCAGACTAAGGGGTCTCTCTTGCTGCGTGTGAGGCAAGAGAAGAATAAGTTCCAGAAGATCAGTTATTGTTACATAGTTATGGTTTCATTTACAAACACAATCACAGAGAAATAAAGATATCAGTTCGTTAGCAGTTCAACCACAAGAGAATATCAAGAAAATTGATGTGTATTTTATGCTAAGAACAGCATTTACTCACACATAGGCGAAGCTTAGGGACTCCAGTCACATAATGTGCATGTTTTTGGTGTGTTAAGAAACTGGACAAAACTCTGAGTATGCTGCGCCATAATATCCATCCATCAATCCATCCATCCATCCATATGTCCATCTGTCCAGCCATCCGTCTGTCTGTCCACCCATCCATCATCCATCCATTTTCTACCACTTGTGCCTTCCATTTTCCCCCAGGAGATCCAACATGAAACCTTTTTGCTTTGAGACAACAGTGCAAATACCTTTAAATAAAAAGAAACAAAACCGCAAGCTGCTTTCAGTCATTTTATTTTATTTTTTTTTTAATTGGATGAAAAAATATGTGTTCTTCCAAATGGATCAAGTATATGTAATAATATATATATAAACCTTTTTTTCTGGTTACTGCAGGAACATGAAGTGTGAGTCAGAGACAAGGGATTAGGGTTGTTATGTTTTCAAAAACAGGTTATTACCATGCATTTAAGATGGAAAAAAACCCATTATTTTTTAAGCAATACTTAAATTTAGAAGAGAATAATGTGTAATTACCATCAAATATTCTGACATTGTTCATCGTAGAAACATACTGTAATGAAACATCAGTTTAGAGGCAGTGAGATGGGGGTTTTTTTATTGGCAGAAAATCGTATTTGCTGCCAGTTACTGTGTGAGAATTCTCATCATTCACGCCGAAACACCTGAAACGTTTTAATAAAAGAGAAAGCTGGCAAATGAAGTGTAAAAATGTTTTACATATGCATGAAATTTCATCTTAGATTCTTAGGTAAAAGTGGATTTCTGCAACCTTAACTAATTTTTCCGATTGTTTCAGGGCGACGCACTGTAAAGATAGTGTGTTTTCCTGTCATACGGGATGTAAATATTGCTCAGTGACACAAAAAATTTTGTTGCGAAGCATTTCAGAATTTTTGAGAATTCTCATCCTGTGAGGAAAGCCTGTCAGCTGATGATGCCAGGACAGAACTGTTCTCGGCTCGGTTCTGCAGCCCCAGGGGTGACTGCAGAACAGTAATGGTTTGCAGCACACAGACCTGGACAGTCACACCACACAGCCCCAGTGATCTGAAAAATTCAAACCAGCTCTTGATTATTTACTTCAACAAGACTGTGCACAATCTGTTCTCGTTGCTCTGGGGATGCATGAGACTTTTATTGTTGTTGGCTCATTTGGAATCAAGATGGCCGCGAATAGAACTAAAGAGTTGTTTTAATTTGAAGCTTCTTTTTAACCTTTCTTATCAAGCCCTTCACCAAAGATCTAACACACACACACACACAAACACACACACACACACACACACACACACACACACACACACACACACACACACACACACACACACACACACACACACACACACACACACACACACACACAGACTCTTCTTCCAGCCTCCCTGACATGCCAGTAGCAGCAGTCAGATCTGAAGTAAATATGAACACCTTTGCAGCTTCTTTTTTTCCCTAAATTTCTCTTAAAGAGCTGCTCTTTCTGATGTCAGCCTTCCATGGAAAGCTAACAGCCACTGAGCAGCCAAAATGTGGCTGATAGACTAAAGGTCAGAGGGGAAAAGGGACGTATCTGTTGGGAATGTGTGTACAGGTGTACAGCAAAGTGTGTTTATGGCTGAGAGGTCAGGAGATACACTTGGGTGGAAATTGAAATATTGGCCTGCTGAAAGGTGGCGATCAATACAGCTTTATTTATTTATTATTATTTTTTTGGTGGGAGCTACGAAATGACTTTCACCTGTTTAGTTATGTCTTTGCGAGGATGTGTGAAGCTCCCTGGTATACCTCATGGATGAAAAGCAGAAATATACACGTGGGGTTGGACATACACTTAGTGGCAGTTTTCAGAGAAAGGATCTGACCAGACTGTCTGCGCTGACTCAAACTCAGTGACCCGTTTTTCCATGAATGCGGATCGCTGAAAGAAGAGAGCGGGAGCGTCAGAGGATGAGGCAGAGAGGTGTACGGGGGGAGTTGATGAGGGAGAGGCTTTTACTGGATTTAATCACAGTAAAACACCGAACTCTTATTGGGGATATCAAAACATTTTATGAGAGCAGCTGTTCCAACCTGCAACACTACAACAGTGTCCCAGTCCAAAATAAATCAGCAGCAGCCCTCTAGTTCACCTTCTGCGCCTCATTTAGAGTCCAATACGGCACTACTGTGCAACTTTGGGGAAATAAGTTGTTGACATCATTTGTGTTATTTAATAGGGGCCAAATTTACTTTAAATCCCTTCATTATACAGTAAGGTCTGTCTTTAGATGTGCAAGCGTGCATGTTTGTTAAATATACAGCAAAATAACAATATGGAATCTTTTCAGTTGTGGAAAAAGATGAAATCGCAGCAGACAGCAACAATGGCTGAATCCGAGTCCCCCCAAGGATGAAGACGCACAGCAGAAGTAATTTGAGTGCTTCCTATGATTCTAAAGATCTGACTGCGAACCATTGTAATTAGACTTTCCACTGACGAAATACTTGAAACCTGTACACACCGTGTTCCAGATATCAGTCCTAGCATCAGGGAGAGGCTCTCTGGTAATATTTTATGCTGCACGCACCTTCACAGTATCGAATTAGCAGAAGTTACACCCAAACATATCAAACTTGAACAAGTAAAGCCAAAAATGCAGATAAATCAGGGTTTTGTTTTTTTCTCTCGAATGGAATGGAAAATACTGCTTGTATTATGTTAAAATACAGCACTGGAAGTGGTTGAATGAATATTTCTAATGCTAATCTGAATCCTCAGAATTTGCAAGGTTCCAGGGCCAAACTGTGATGGACAGATTTGAAACAAGCAGCAGATGGTCATAATTGATGAAGAGTGAAGAAATGACAATCCCGAGCAGAACAGGAGTCATAATAAACCATTTATTTCTCCAGTCAGAAGAGAGCTCTTGTGGAAAACCGGAGCCAAACTCCACTCATTACAGGGAGATTAGCTGCGAGCTGATGTACGTTCACAGACATTGAAGACCTCACCCTCCTGAAAGATGAAAACAACTGAACCCTTTGTCTGCCCATGAATATTGAAACCTAAAGTTGAATTCATCAACATTTTCATGAGAACAGTGGGTCACATGACATCTTGTCAGGTTAAAGGTCTCGTTTCCTGGCAACCCCAAAGAGACAGCCAACAAAGTTTGCTGTTCCCTTCAGACAGATTTGGTTTTGCTCTCTGATTTACTGATTCGGTTGAATCTCTCTTTACTCTTTACTAGCATCAGTTTCAGAATTCAACCTTTTCCAGGCAGCCATAAACTTCTCCTATTGTGCAGTTGAAGACATCTCCTCCATTAGAGTTCTGTACTCTGTAAACCCTCGAGGAGAAATTTGCATGTAAGGAAGCCCCAACACGTGTGTTTCTGCAGTCCACTCATGCTCAAGTGTGAGGAAGGATTCACCAGCTCTGGAGCAGAAACCGTGAGGAGACCCGTCACCTAGCAACCACAGCAGTTGTCTCGTGCTCCAGGTGTAACTCCAGCAAAGACAGTAGCCCCATTGGGAACCAAGTGGGTGCTGTGCTTTTTGAAAGCCAGTTGATGCTGCATGCAGGAAAGCTCACGCTGGGTTTGTGCTCACTGGGGCAGCTGCTGATTTGGGTGAAGGCTCCCTCCTCGACTCATTGATCATGTGCATCTGTCTCTCACGTTTACATGCTGCAATCATTGTGTTAGAATTCGTTAAACTAAAGCGTGCTTTTGATTGTGTGTACTGATATAAAGTCAGATTTCTCTTGGTCTGGAACTCATATGTTTCCTCTGATGTTTGATTGAGTCATTTTTAACCTGTTGACTTGTGAAAAGTTCCTGACAACCACATATGCTCATTTATTATAAATCTATCAGATAAAACATTTTAATAGTGTTCTGCATCTTTAAAATAGAATACACCAGGTTTTTACTGGTGTTATAACATTATAAATTTACATTTACTGTATTTTTACATTACAGTACAAAATGCAATCATCATCAGTGGAGAAGTGCTCAAACCCCTTCAGACTTTCTAGGGTTAATGTCCTTGCAGTCAAATCCAATACAGTCGTACCTTTAAAAACAAAACGGCTGTCATGTCACATAAGCGGGTTTGCAGCTGTTGTGATTGTTCTCTTGCTCAGATGAAACAACAGGATCTGGATGTTGGCATTTTTATGCCAAACTTGGCGGGAAAAACAGGCAGTGGACATGAAAACTTCCCCAAGCTTGTTCATCAGCACTGTGGTGACTTAGGTAGTAAAAATCTGCATTTTAGAGCATCAGTTAAATTCTGAACGCTGGTTATTTAATTTGTAATGAAATACGAACGGGAAATAGCACCAGAATGTGACATTTCTAGTTTATTACCATTTATATCTTCCTCTCTGTGTGATAAACATTTTAAGGCCCTATCATGTCAGCGCACAGAACAAATGTTTAACGCTGCTACAGATTGTATAAATCTGCCTCCACTCCCACATTTAAGATCTGTTTAATCTGCACAGGATAAAAATGCGTCTTATGCTGGTAATTTTGTGCACATTTCTAATTCGGGAACTCTCATAATCTGTCGTTTATACAGCACTTTGATATCTTAAATGCAGTGATTTTTTTTTTGATTTTTTTTTTTTAATTCCCCTGCAGGATTCTGCTTGAAGCGGCTCCAAGATCGCTTCAGCCAAGAGTCTGTTCAATTTTACTGAAGTAGAAGAACAACGATGAACTCCCAGGAGAGAAAAGTGACGGGGCTCTTTAAAGGGCTGGGAGACCTGGGAAACAGCGCTACCTATTGACTGCTTCATCTGCTGCGTAAGTAACTCAACGTGCTTCTGTTACTGTAAATAGAAAAAATACATAACTCCAAAATACGGAAATTCTGTTTTTTTAAAATTTAATAATATTTATTTGTAAATCTGAGTGAAGTAAATATAAAATTACAGCACTCGCAAACATTTCGTAATATATTGTATTTATATTTGTAATTATATAATTGATATCCAACTACTCATAACGTTTTTCTTTTTACTTTTTTCATTATCTTAAATTAAAATTTATTAGAAATGTATTCCCGTCCACACATATGATAACACACACATCAAACATATATAAACACAAACAAAAAAAATACTGTTAAATGTCTTTACAAGAAGCGTTGAACAACGTGTGATCGAAGCACATTTTCACGGAGACCATTCACATTCAGTCACCGACAACTGTTGCTGGATGATGAAGTTATCGGGGAGATTTACAGTCAGTCAGCAGCAGATTTGGGCCGACAGACTGGCTCTGACATCAGAAATCCCTGTAGGTAGGAGTTTGTGAAAAGACTGGATGAGAAAGGACTTATTCACTGACACCATAGTTGATATTCACAGTGAAAGGCATCCGTCAATGCCCAACTGCTCACAATGCTAATTTCTGACACATTTCTGTGAATTATATGCCAGATCAGTGGAGACATGCAGTGGCTGCTGTTGCTGTGCATCATAGTTCACATCACATCAGAGGTGGTATAACGCAGTTCTACTGGCAGTGAAAGCACCAATGACTCCACACATATACTGGCTGGTTTAACAAAGCTGGAACACATTTCTGCCTCCCAGTGATCAGAATTACCTGCATAAATCAGCTTTATTTGGATTTTAACCCGGTGCATTTATTTGGAAGCAGTTTACATGAGTGAAAAAACCCCATTATGATTTGATATTATTTCATAGTGTGAGTTCACCTGACTTTCTCTCCGCCTCTCGCTCCTGTTTTCTTATTATTTCCAACCTCACAGCTGTAGCCCGCAGAGGCCCCCTACTGGCCGGAGAGGAAACATGCAACAGCCGCTCTCGCCTCTGCGGTGTAAAACGTAGTTTTAAAGCGTTTTTGTTTTGTTTTGTTTGTTTTTCAAATTTTGGAGAATTTCGAAATATTGAGTTAATTAAGTTAACTACTGTATCAACAGTTTTGCCAAAGATTTGCCAAATAAAGTGGTTACTAAAATTGATGCACAAATATAACAGCCGTAATTATTATTATTTAAACAGTGGCCATTATTTCCTTCTGCTCTCTATGCTGTGAAAGTAAAGAGAAAACAATTAGCGGGATTTACACTGTGAGCGCTGTACTTTGGAGTACAAAAATGCTGTCTGGTCTCCTTGGATTACTGCAGCACTCACTGCAAGCATGCGACATGTTGGGGCGTGCTGCTGCTTCTCACAGAGATAAGAGTGCAGGACCAGTGATTTCCCTGAGGAGGAGCAGGATGTCTTGGATGAAATCAGGCCCAGGCGATGTCTTACTTTGACATGTGTCAGGCTCCATTAATTCTGACTGTTCAACGCAGTGACCTCTCTGACTGTAATCTACCATAACCTGCTCTGACAGATTAACAGTGCTGTTAATGTCTGCTGTAAGTTTTTTTTCTCTTTTTTCCCCTCCCTACAGTTTAGTGACTTTGTCATTGATCTGAGCTGTGTCCTGATGTGGGCCAAGGTGGAAACAGCAATGCGGAAGATGGTTTGTGGGACTTTCATTGACCTAAACAAAGGTGTTTAGAATCTTTATTCTATTCATTCCTTTACTCTGGTGTAGCAGGTCAAGATATATCAAGTGATAAATTATCTGTAAGCAAAAGCACTGTGAACCTTATACATTTCAACACTTGTTGAAATGTATAAGGTTTTTCTTTCTTTCTTTTTTTTTTTACTTTCCCTCACATCTATTTTATTGCCGGCCAATGTTTAAAAAAAATAGAAACTTCTTTGATCATTTTAAACTCAGAATGAGGAAGGCTAAGATGATTCTTCAGCCTTTTGCAAAGAAAAATACGAATAAAATATTGACCTTAATTTTTTCTGGAATAAAAGGTGCAACTAGATTTTATTTATTTTTTTGTCTTTAAAGAATTAACATATTTATACACACGTCAGCGACATTAAAACCAAAGCTGGTATTAAGGCGCCCTCTCTTGGCCAGTGTTGAACGTGTATATTTTTCTTGAATTTATCATAACCGTATAATTTTCCCCGACAAATATTTTATATGAGATTTTCATTTGATAATGACTTTATACAGCAGTGTAAAGGCCAGTTAATGTCCAATTGTCAGCAGGACAACGTGTGTTGAAAAATCAACTTTAAAACGAGATTCAAATCAAATTAATTAATCCAGATTTACCCGTTATGCTATATTGGCATATTTATGATTACATTTTTTGATAAAGTTTACGATGTTTATGTTTATACATATATGTGTTGCAGCAGAAACTGAAGCTTAGAAATCAACTTCTGATTCTACTGCATTAAATTTCCTTTTATTTAAGGATTTACTTCACAAGCGATCTAGTGATTTCAGTTTAATTATTATACGGATGAGCAGGCAAATTAACTGACAAATAATTTTTTATTCTTTTGCTTTTGCATTTATAATGTGCATCTTGAAGTTATCCAACCTAATGTATTTATGTACCTGTTTATGTGGTTTTTATATTTAATCAGGAAAACACTAGAGGGCGGTAGGAGGTTTATTTTCTTTGATTTATACGAGCTCAGAGAGCTTATTTTGAAGTTGATTAAATCAGAGAAGGATATAAAGTTGGTGCTACAGTTACAACCTTATCCAACTGAAACCTATTCCTGTCAGGTTCTCGGCTCACTCACTGTCTGCATTTACATCAGTGTAAAGACTGACTGAGGAGGAATTAACAGATTTAGGAGCCACTGAGTCATTGATTTGCACTAAACTGTTAAGTTGCATTGTTTGATTTGTCTTCACTCCATAATAAAGGTCCTTGCTATTCTGTTTGTGATCACATAAAAATGCAGGTCATCCTTATGACAAAGGTTAAAGGTCATGCTGATATGATGTAATTCTACATTCTCATTATTTCTTATTGGTCTTGGTTAGGGTTAGGTTTAGGGGTTTGTTTTAGGCCCTAAAACAAACCCCTAAACCTAACCCTAACCCCCTAAAATTTAGGGGGTTAGGGTTAGGTTTAGGAGGTTAGGGTTAGGATTAGAGGGTTAGGGGTTATGGGTTAGGGTTAGAGGTTAGGTTTAGGGTTAGGGTTGGGGGTTAGGGTTAAGGTTAAGGTTAGGTTACTGTTAACTTCAGGGTTAGGGTAGGGTTAGGGTTAGGATTGGGTTAGGTTTAGGTTTAGGTTAGGGTTAGGGTTAGGGTTAGTTTGAAGAAGATTTGTTTGAAGAGTTAGGGTTTGGCGTTACAGTTAGGGTTAGGGGTTAGAGTTAGGGTTAGGATTAGGGTTAGGGGTTAAGGTTAGGGTTAGGGTTAGGGTTCAGGTTATGTTAGCGTTAGTGTTAGTGTTAGGGCTTAGGGTTTACCCACCTTTTCGATAACAGTATTTAGCAATAATTCAGTGCAACTTGTTTCTAACCAACACTACAAGAACATAAATTATTATTATATTATTACTGTTTTTGTTGTTCTTCTTGTTGTTGTTCTTCTTCTTGTTGTTGTTCTTCTTCTTGTTGTTATTATTATTATTATTATTATTATTATTATTATTATTATTATTATTATTATTATTATTATTATTATTATTATTATTATTATTATATTTTTAAACTGTGACATATTTAGATTATATAGATTTATTGTTTTGAACTGGATTCAGGCTGCTGCAGCCCCGAAAGTGGGCTAACCCATCTCCAGCCTGTGCGTCCTGCTTTCTGGCAGGCTGCACTGACTCGGTCAGACTCGCCTCCGCCCTCAGTCTGCAGCAGGTGGTGGTGCAGGAAGGTGCAACGGGAACGGCTGATGATGCAGGTAGCTCACCAGGGGGTGGGTAAAAGTGGCAGTGGCCGGTCTAATCCGGGTTTAGGCTGATATTTGACATCCTCTTATACTCTCTATAGAGACCGTATCTGTCTTCGTAGACTGTTTGTGTGTTTTTCCACGCATAACAAACTAAAGTTACTGTATTTTTTGGTTTGTTTTTATTTTGAGGCTCAGCCGCTCAGCACAGAGGGACGCACATATGCCTGCCTGTGCTGTCATCCATGTTCAATCAACCTGAAGGCTGAATCTGGTATTTTCTGTTGATTCATCATCCCAGAACTGGCAAATTTATGGTCAAATAAAAATCCTATTTGTAATTTTGCTAGTTTTTCGGCGCGCTGGGGTCATTAGGACCCTGGGGCGTGGAGCCTCTCCTCCCTCTCATTATCGTGACAGCTTGAGAGGCAGACCAGTCACCGACTGGACCTGAACTGGGAAGAGTTTGGCACCGAAAACGCCAACTCCAGATCCACTGCGATGTCTCTCAGTCACCGCTGCTCGTCATTCTTTGCGTTTTCAGCAGGATCATCAAGAATCTGCGTTTGGATTATTTCTCACCTCACTATTCTGTAGTTACACAGAATCTCCAGAACCTTTCTTTTGTTGTTGTTGTTGTTGTTGTTGTTGTTGTTGTGTCAGGGGCTTAAAAGCAGTAGTCGGATCAGCCGATCGCTGCTCTGGACTGGAGAAGAGACAGGACGCGCACACGTGTTCACCTGCCTCCCGAACTCCTCAACACAATTTGGATAAAAGTTGCGTTTCTGTGCTGGATTTCGCTGTAACCCGGGAAATAAAGTAGCCTACGACATGTCACTGAGCAGAAGTATTGAGTTTGAACATTTCGAAGAGAGGGAAAAGCCCCACCGGACGCCGAGAACCAACTCCGGGTTCCAGTCGGGCTCCAAAGGCAACGGAGTGGTCCAGAGCCCTGCGCACAGTGCGCATTGTAGTTTCTACCGTACACGCACTCTGCAGTCCCTCACAACGGAGAAGAAAGCCCGAAAAGTGCGATTTTACCGCAATGGAGACAAATACTTCAAAGGTCTGGTGTACGCCGTGTCCAGCGACCGCTTCAGGTCCCTCGACGCTCTCCTCATGGAGCTCACAAGGTCCCTGTCGGACAACGTCAACCTTCCCCAGGGGGTCCGGACGCTGTACGCGCTGGACGGAGGCAGGAAGATCACCGGCCTGGAGGAGTTAGTCGAAGGTAAGGCTGAAACAATCACAATCGAGCTGACGATGGCGGATATGTTTGTTGATCACAACGCAATTGATTCGGCAAATGGGAGTGTTGGGGTTAATGGCGCATGAACGGCAACTCG
The DNA here is from genome assembly GCA_016586285.1 of Arothron firmamentum. Classification (NCBI taxonomy): domain Eukaryota; kingdom Metazoa; phylum Chordata; class Actinopteri; order Tetraodontiformes; family Tetraodontidae; genus Arothron; species Arothron firmamentum. Next base: position 63,623 of record BJFM01001784.1, read on the forward strand.
GCCTCAGGCGGGAGAGAAGTTCAAAAGGTCTCTCAGAACATGTTAATATTGCTGTCATCAGGTTTTTAGTGTGGGCCAACGCTTTATTTCGCTTTGAGGCTTCTTTTCATGCAGATCCAGATCTCGTTTATCTCTTCAGAGCATTATGGTAAAACTTTAGTTCAAGCGCAAAGCTTTCAGCGTCCTTCCTATCACCCAGACACTCCTCATGGTTATCCCAGGAGGCAGATAAGCAGGACCGTAGAAGTTCAAATTCAAAAGCACTCTTTCCTAAAGCCAAAGTCAAATGTTTCCTCCAGTCCCACTACAGAAGAGTCAGGTCTCTTACAGAGTACATATTTAAATGATTATTGCAGTTTGAGCTTTGTTGGAGTATCAAACGTGTGTCCGTGGAAGTGGAGCACTACACAGATAAATGGGCCACACTGTCACACTGTCACTGCACTCCTGCAGATTCACTCACCCTGCAGCGACAACCCTCTCACTAATGAGGTAATCTTCATGTTCAGCTCGGGCGTGTGTCTGTCTGGGACCTGACTGCAATGCTCACACACACACACACACACACACACACACACACACACACACACACGCATGCGGCTAGCTGGACTTGCAACTGTTTTTGTTAATTTCTCCTCACTTTTGCTCAAAAGTCAAAGTGGAAACTTTAGAAGGGGCGTAGATCTAGGTGGGCATCTAAAACCAAATTAAACAGAAGGATTATTCTAACTTTACATCAGCTGCGCATCCAGTCCATCACAAGAACACAGGGTTAATTTAGGTTCCCTTAAAAAAGAAAATAACATTGCTTTTTTTGCTGTTGTTGGGTCTCCAGAGTGGTCGAGGAGTTTTATCTTTCTGCTTTCATGGGCGGAGGGGAACGGTGGAGAACACCAGTGCACAGCTCAGCAGTCTGCCTGCAAACACTGAGGCTGCTGCTGGGGCTCTTTTGTCTGCAGACCTAATAAGCAGCATTCACATGTGTGACCCTCATGACTGGATGGGATTACTGATCCAAACAGGCAACTTTAGTCCTTTTCTGTCGCTCTGTCATGGCCTGTATGCACAGCAGCTTGCTGTTTCTTTACATACAAAGACGGGTTTAGTCTGGACAGGGGACAAGAGGACAAATGCATGAGTGCGGAAATGTGCATGGATGTATGGTAAAACCAGAATGCCATATTTGTACAATGTTTCTTGTGAATATTTAAAAAAAAAAAAAGCATATCATTCTTCCACACAAGGCTGTAATTAGTGAGCTAGTAGAATAACATATTAGACTGAGAAATCTCGGCATTTACCACAATGTGTCCTGATGATTTTCTGATTGCTTATCTCCTGAACTGCCACTCGTTCTATTACTGGGTTCATTTGGTATTTTTCTTCTTTCACTAGTGACTTGGAAATGGAAAATAGATGTGTGTGCAGCAACAACCAAGATGTCTAGTGCTAATTATTTTAACACAAATTCTTCTAGTGAATAGGAAGTGTTAGTCTCATTATTATTGTATTTATCTTGTTGTGTAATTTTTCCACTGTAGACACCAGAGCTTTAGAGCAGTTTTAGTTTGAATGACCGTCACCGGGACTGGATGTTAGTGGCGTTAGCTAATGTATGATGAATTTGAATTGTCTGGGTGGTAAAAGTCAGCCTGTTTTATTTTTCAGTCGGTGGCCCTCGCAGATAATTACCTAAAGGGCTCTCTGAAGGTTGACCTCAAGCTTCCCCCAGTGATGGACGTCCGGGCCTGTCCTCACACCTGAGATCTCTGCCCCTCGGGGAATAAACCTGTCACCAGTCACCATCTGATGGTGTTTCAGTGTTCTGCTGGTGCCTCCCGGTGAATGACAGCCCCAGTTATCTTTTGTTATTTTTCACATTTGGCACATCCCTTCAGCTGTGGCCGAGCCTTTTAATTAGCCTTCAGATAATTACAGGCCTAATAAACCTCGGTAGAGTGGGGCACACGATCTGATATGGCCTTCCTTCTCTGTAGCCCAGTTTTGTTCTGGCACAGAGCAGATAATTGTTTTAATTTCTCAGTCAGTATCTTGACAGGAAGTCAGTGGATTATGCTGCAATTTCCAGTATAAAACCTTCCGGAGTTTCTCTTCACCATAAACACAGGCATATGATTCAACTTCTCTTCCTTTTCTGATAAGCAAGCAACTGCATTCTTACCATAATTTAGGCTTTCCAGTCACGCCCCGTACATGTTCACCACTTTGTTCTTGGGAGGGAAACATTTGCACGTTGACTGTTCAAATGGAATGTTGGCAGATAAAAAAAGTGTGTAGCTTTGGAGGAAGGCCAGTGAAGCAGCTCAGACAGCTGAAAGGGAGAGAGGACAATGTTAGCCTGGCCTCTGAAAACGCCTTTTTGTCTCAGCTGAGGAAGGTTAACTCTTGGCTGTTGGGCTATTTTTGTCGATGCAGTGTTTGATTTAAATTTCTCAACTTCCACCTGTTTTTTCCTCCAGGTGAGAGCTACGTGTGCGCCTCTAACGAGCCGTTCCGGCGGGTGGACTACACCAAGAACGTCAACCCTAACTGGTTGGTGGGCGGCAGGTCTGGCGCATCCCGCTCCCTCCCCTCCCTCCTCCCGCTGAAAAGCGAGCTGCAGCGTGAGTCCAAAGACTTCATCAAACCCAAGTTGGTCACGGTCATCCGCAGTGGCGTCAAGCCCCGCAAGGCAGTGCGCGTGCTGCTCAATAAGAAGACGGCGCACTCCTTTGAGCAGGTGCTGACCGACATCACAGAGGCCATCAAGCTGGACTCTGGAGCCGTGAGGAGGCTCTACACTCTGGATGGCAAGCAGGTGGGTCCCAGTTTCGCCAGCAGGTGTGAATGTGCCACCATTTTAAGCGGGATGAAGCGGAGTGAGTTCTGCAGGAACGCCAGACGGAAGCACTGAGCTGAGCACTTTAGCTGGAGGATTTATCTCCAGAAAACTGCTGCGACTTGTGGTCTTCAGCTGTGTCAGCAGTTTAGGTACATCCTGTTTACAATCCGCACGTAATTACAATTATTTCCAAAAGGCACTAAAAATACACAGATTCATCCCTAAATTTTTCGAGAAGCCACATGGGACCACTAAAATATCATCATCACACACACACACACACACACACACACACACACACACACACACACACACACACACACACACACACACACACACACACACACACACACACTTATTGATGCTCTCTGTTGTTGTAAGAGGAGATGAGTTTCTGCACATGGTGCCCCAATCAGGTGGATTTATGTGACGTTGTCCCATCTGGAAGAGATCTGGGACTATTGTTATTTTATAATGCAAAGTGTATTTCACATAGTTTCACATAGTTTTATCTTTATCTTCTTTTGTATCTGCTTTATCACTGCACATTTGGCTGTGTAGCTCAAAGCGTGTGTTGGGGCAGATGGTCTGAGTTGTTGGAGGCTGTGCAGAGCCCAGTTCTGCTGTTTGGGCCCATTAACGAATGAAAAATGCACCCGTATATAGTTTACAGGATTTAGATTTAAGTGCATAATATAGCAGTCATAATTATCAGATTAGTGGACAGTGGACTGGACAGAATTTCTTGCATGTCAGATGTTCTAACACCACCCATTAACGTCATGTCTGACACAGGTTCATCAAGCCGTGCCAGCAGAGTTCTGTAGGTCCAGATTACAGCCGTGTCTGGCAGCTTTAACCCTTAATCTTCCGTCCAAAGAGAAGTTACAGGGATATTTTGCTCGCGGCGCCTTAATTAGTTCCATGTAGTCCGATCAGCGGTTTACTGTCTCATCAGGTGATGTCAGTCGTATTTGGTGTTCAGGATTATAAAAAACTGGATTACTGCAGTGCCCTGTGTCACTGCGAAGAGTGTCTCGGCTGAGAATGTTTCCAAGCAAACGTCCTGGCCCATAAAGCTTGTGTAGATGCTGGAATGTGATGTGGCTGCTTTGTTTATTGCTAAAACTGCTTGTGTGGGTTTACCAGACTATCTAATCTGCTAATCCAAAACAAGACAAGAAAATATGCTGATGAGTGCTTCCTGAGGGCTGTCAGGGGCTGTCACTTCTGGCAGGGTCTCATCCTCTTTGTCAACTCAGTGCCACACAGGTCTGGATTCATCTGACCTGTTGTGATTACGTATTGTCTGACCCTATGGCGTGACGATGATGATGAGTTTAAACCTTCAAAGGTGTCAGCCCTCCTGCTGACCAGCTTCTTTACTCGTGTCTCGTTGGAGGATTTGATGGAATATTCGTAGAAGGAGCTGCAGCTGATAAACAACACAAATGGGTTTATGACTGGACAAACTAAAGTCATCTTTAAACCTTTAACTGTGCATTAATGATGGAGACATTAATCTGTTAATGAAGCATCCTTCATCTTAATCGCCAGATTCTGCATATGCACCCATAGCCAATAGGTCCATAATAGGATGGCATAGCTACTTTTAGTTGTTGTTGTTTCTGCAAATTATGCAGAAAAATATGTCATAGGGTATCTACTGTTGGTTTATGGTCCCTTAGATTTCTAATTTCTGCCTTCAGATGTCTGTTTTCCCAGAATACTTGCCACGAAGAAATATTTAATAAGGTATATTTATTATTTAATAATATGTATTGAAATCACTGACACTCCTCTAAAAGAATCTAAAATCAGACCAGTGTGCTTTAAACAACTGTAGATTAAAGACACACCCACAAACACACACACACACACACACACACA
>BJFM01001784.1:69543-81428 GCA_016586285.1 Arothron firmamentum
CTGGGGAGGGCAGCCATTGTGTGCGGTGTGATCTCAAGTGTTGTTTTGAGTCCTTTGTGCAGGCCGAGCCCCGGTCCATTCTGTACTCTGCCAACACGAGCGCTGACGTTCAAAGTTCAGCCCACGCGCTGCTGTTTGTCTGTGGGGCTTTAATCACGCCAGCAGGCTGCCTCTCCTGGCTCTGGCCAACTTTGGTGTTAAAGGATTTGCTGCAGGGGAGATTTTCAGCTCTGCGTCTTGGCGCTGCTGACATTTCTGATGCCTCCCTGGTGCTGATGGGGGAGTTACGCCTGCACCTCTGACAGGATTTAAGTCATCTTATCCCTGCACCACCTGTTACTCCTCTTCTTCGTTTTTGTGTTTGTTTCAGGATTGATCTACCTGCTCGTCTTAACTAACCTTGGTCAAAGAAGTTGCATTGAATACTGCGGTGAATGCACAGTGGTGGCCTTGGGCAGCTCTCCCTCTGCCTCCTTTCCCTCCTCCCCTGGCTGTCGCACACATGGGAGATTTACCTGCTCTAATCCAGGAATTAAACTGTATCAGAAAGCAGCCCGTATGTGTGAGCGAGAGTTCAAACAGAGTTGATAATCCGATCGGCTTTAGATTAACTACCACCCTAACAGACTTAATTGGCATCTGCAGGAAAGTCATTGATTTCGCTCGTTTGGAGGATCTGCACGAGGGCTTTCTGAATCGAACAGAGAAGGGTGGAAGTTAAAATGTGCTGGTCTGACTTTTTAGAGGCTGTATTCACTGATTCAGTCGATCCTCAGTAATTCTCACTGCTCCTGGCCCACATTTCCTCTGTTGCCATGCAAAGCAGGGCAGAACACACAGGCTGCATGTCAGGGATGCAGTCAAGGAACGAGACTCAGACAAGGTCAGATACAAGAGGAAGACTTCAGTTTACCCTCCAGATGCATCACCCAGATGAAACAGAACCCCGGGGAGAAAAAAAAAAGCCGGCTTTGCTTTTGCTTTGCTGAGACAAGCGGAACAGCTGCCGATCAAGCTGCAGATCCATTTGGAGAGTTCTTTTAATAAGAAGAATGGATAAAAAATCACTTTATTAAAATAAAATTAGAACCGGCAAGGCTACAGAAGGGTATTTAAATCCACACACACTCAGGATACTTCAGGTGGAACGTTAAGACTTGTCTGTTTATGTGATTTAGGTATTTGTGCAGGATTTTTGCAGGACTTATGCTAATAGGCTGAAAGGCCTTAGATTTGTTTACATCCTCTGTTTTCCTTACAGGATTAGTTTACAGGATGACTCGGCCTCACTCAAGTTAAAATTAATTGAATGTTTAAGATTAAAGTGAAATTAGGGCACCGTTCCTGCCTCTTTCAATGTGTATTATGAGATAGCTGCTAAATTAGACAGGACATTTTTCAGAATTGCACAGTTGGTGTTGCATTTTTCAGCCCGGCATACATATTTTTTATTTTATTGAATATTGATGTTAATTAAGGAGATTAAAATCATATTTTTATATTTCATCTGCTGAATAAAACCCATTTTTACCCTTCAGCCTTTAAGCCCATGCAGGAACCACTCGTCTCCATTTGCCTGCCCTCTCCAGCGTGTCACAGGCTTGCTGAAAAGCACTTTGTCACAGGCCACAGCAGCGTTACTAACCTTTCTAACAAAGACAGATGTGTTCTAGCCCCTCTCTTTAGCCTCAGATCCACGCTGGGCCAAGATAACTTGATGAGTGGATGGAGTGTAGAATTCAGATGAACATCATGTGACCCTGACCTGAACACCACCCAAGTTATGATCAAAGTTAAACATGAATGAATCATCCAGACAACAATGAGCGTCACTCCTACAGTAGCCTGTAATGGACAGAAGAGAGGTCACAGGTCACCAGTCCATTACAGGTCACACACACGTACACCTGCAGGATGTTGAGAGTCTTCAGTCAACGCGATGTGGATGTTTTACAGGCAGATGCATATTCCGTATATGTATTACAATCCCTGAAAATATGATAAATGTCTGTATTTTTATACGGGGGGAGGAAGCCAGAGTGAACAGAGCCAGCAGTTCTTTTTGTCTTCTTCCAGCTCTCCTTTTGCAGCTTGGCTCTGTTTCCTTTTCCTGTTTTTGTTTTACTTCTACTCCCCTCTTTCCTTCTTCTAACTGCAGCTCTTTCATTCCACCACATCTTTTTTCTTTTCATCCTTTTTTTTTTTTACCGACTTCAGTCCATCACCTTCTCTGATGCAGGTGAATCTGATCTTTACGTTGTCATGGTTATTTTTTCTTATGTCCTTCTACTTCCTGCTTCTGTTTCTGAGACATTGAAGTGCCAAACCTACAGTCCAGCCGTTCAGTTTCAGTCCGGGCAAATTTAGCACTCAGCAGAAACAGTCGACCCACGGACGCATCTGCATCTAATCTCAAACATCTATGTTTATATTCACATCTGCTCATCTATTCGATGCTTTTCTGCTTGTCTGCCAGTGTGTGAGTGCTGGTGTCTGACAGGATGATTAGCAGATTCATCCTCCCACCATACCTGACCACCTACAGCCGCGTAGGTGGTCATTGCGGGGTGTGTGTGTGTGTGTGTGTGTGTGTGCGTGTAGGGATGTGCAGAGAAAATGACGCTCCTGCTGTGAGGCAGCATTGTTCTGGCCTCGTCACCATGTTTTGTTCTGTGTTTCTCAGTCTCACTAATTCACTGTGACAACTGGGACGTGGAGGTGACGCAAACACTGTTCTGTGTGTGTGAGGTGGTGCACTGCTACCCACTGGTTTTAATGGCTTAATATTAGATATATGATAGATTTGATTTATTTTCTGTGATTTGTAAAATTTAAAAAAGTGAAAAAATGACGAGTCTTACAGAGATAAATATCTGTATAGTGCAAGACTTGAAATTTTAGTGACTGAGAACTGAATCAGCTCCAATTTATACAATGATGGTTCAATCAAATAAAAATAAAAGCCAGACCAAGAATGGGTGTAATGTGTCCAGGAGGCTGAAATAACTGTCTCTAGATAATCGTTTTTGTCCTTCATTCCATCATTCACTGCTGTCCTTCCAGATCACATGCCTGCAGGATTTCTTCAGCGACGATGACGTGTTCATTGCATGTGGACCAGAGAAGTACCGATATGCCCAGGATGACTTTGTTTTGGATCACAGCGGTAAGACTTTCCCAGCTGCAAAGACTGGTAGGCCTGAATTAGACTAACTTAACATCCGTGTGTGTGTGTGTGTGTGTGTGCGTGTGTGTGTGTGCGTGCGTGCGTGCGTGCGTGTGTCCTTCCTGACCATTCTTCACTCTATGTGCATGCAGTGCTCACTTCCTCTGGGAAGCTGATGGCAGGAGTTGGGAGCTGAAATCCTCCCCTCCACTAATGCTCTTACAGGATCCCTTTGAATCAAATTAACTTTGAATGTTAACACGGTGCGTTTAGGAGTCAGACCAGCATCTGCAGATCTTCACACTTTTGAGTTCAGGTTAAACAGCAACAAAAATGCATTAGCAGCAGTCTATTACTGACATCCTGTTGGGGGGGGGGGGCTCCTCCTCCTGACATCCTCTCTTTCTGAGGAGGAGTGACAGCGGGTCGCTCACACTCTGAGAATTCACAGCTTTCGTCCTAGTTAACAGGCCTGTGTTCTACTTTTAAGAATTAAATAAGGTCACAAAAGAAACTCTGTGCTCTCTGCCAAAGGTCCAAAAGCTGCTCTTTTTACCTAAATAGGCCCAAGACCCTCTCCTACTTCTATTTTGTTGGAATAATGATGATCTGTGCTAGATGCTAACAGTGGTTTGTCCAAAATTCTTGCTTTATTTCTGAACAAAACATAATTTTCTCTAAAATCTCTGAACTTAAAGCCCACGTGATCATGATCAATAAAGCTACTCCACATAAATGTTCCTTATTTGTGCATTCTTGGACACAGTGAAGTGACGTCGGTGCGCTGTTTCCCGCAGAAAGCAGAGCACTGAAGTCAACTCCCAGCCGCGCCGTCACGCTGAACCGGACCCCTAAGAGCTGTGGACTGTCGCACCGCTGCAAGTCTCCACGTGCAAGTAAGATGTGGTTGTAAACATGTGACTCAAAGTTTAATCTGCAAAGGTCAGATCTTATGAACATTACATGTGTGTGTGTAATCGTAATCCCAGTGATGAGAATTTGCCTGTATGTAGATAGTTGACATGCAAATCAGCTGACTTTGACAGCGCTTTCAACAGTTGTGCAACAGTGACATTCGTCCATGACGACTCTATTTTGTTCTTTTCCCAGTTGTTGCAGCCAAACACACTGCCCAGCACTCCACCAGTCAGCCTCCAGTCAAATCTCCAGGTGAGACCGGTGATGGTGTGGTGCTGCTTCATCTTGTGTTTCCCTCCTTTGTTGTATTTATTGTTGTATATAGTGTCCCTCCGCTGGTGTCATGCTACTCACTTCACTGCTCAGCTGCAGCAGCTTTTGTTGGTTGACCCTCACCCCCTGCAGAGGAAACACAGCTTTCACTAACAATGCACAAGCGAAGGCGCCGTCCTTACACAACGTGCACCAGATGGATTGACTTGAAAATCTTCCTGGAAGTCAAACTTCACTCAACTCAGGAATGACTGACTGTTAGACTTGAACAGAACCAGACATTGACATAAGCTTTTCCCCCACGTTACCTCGGACCAGTTTAAGAAGATAAAGAGTTTAAGTGTAACTTTGATGCCTCATGTCTGGTTCTCTGTTGGAGGAGAGAACAGCCTGGGGAGAAATAATCTGTTCTCAAGAGGATGACTCACTCAATTGAAACTTGTCCTTCATGTTTAAAATCTTATAACAGGAAGCACATTACTAAATATAGTGAACGGCAAACATTTTCATGCTGTAAGCAGAAACGGCGTGTAATCACAGGCCTGTGCTGTGTTTCCTGATACAATGGCTCATTCTATTCTTTCTGTAATTACTGAGAAATGAGCAGCAGCAGGAGCTGTTTGTGTAGATTCTGGAATGAGAATTCCAGCAGGAGCAGAAGCACTGATGATTACATGAAAGAATACAAAAAGAATCAGCAGCTATAAGATTTGCATTTATCACAACAGTCGCAACAGAACAGCAGTGGAAGAGAGGGACTAGATGGGGCTTGCAGTGCGCCCTCTTGTGGAAAGTCAGCATCCTGCAAAAAAGTTTTATCAATATAGTTAACTTGCAGTCTTTCAGTCAAATGAAACATTCTCATGTTCTCCATGTTTTCCCTTCTGTTAAGTAAACGGTGTCTTAAGCGGCCAGGTCTCGGCTCCACGGTCCACCAAGTCCTCGACTCCATCTCCCACCAGCCCCCGACCTGACCCTGGTTTGAAGGTGAAACTTCATAACATCTACTTGTAACGTGCATGTCAGTCGTGATCATGGTTTCAGTACACAAGGAACACCTGAGTACCTACAGGACGAGTATCTAGTTTCTCAGAGCTTTCCGAGTTGATACAAAACTCCAGATTTTCCATCAATATTCTTCTCATCTGCTCAGATTATCTGTCAGGAGTCACTTCAGAGAGCTCAGATTTGTAGATTAAGGTAGATTTTTTTAAAATTTTTTTACCATATTTACCTTCCAAATGAATTCATCACGTCCCTGGGTGAAACACAACACATTTATGTTCACATGTGCAAATGATAGTTATTAAAAGCTTTTTTAAAAGAGTATAAAAAGTTGAAATGTATAATTGTATTTCTATTTTTGTGGGATGTTTTTGTGTTTAGATCCCAACGCATCACATCTCCTCATCAAATGGATCACTGGACAATCACCAGGAAGAACTGACCAATCAGCTGAATCCAGAGGGTAACCTTATCAGACCAACTGGTTTTATTTTCCCAGAATTCCCTTTGCTTCCTCTCACCTCCATCTCCTCCGCAGTTAACGGTAACTTCTACCAGCCAGCCTCCACCATCTTGGAAAGGTACAAAGTTGGAAAAGTGATCGGAGACGGCAACTTCGCTGTGGTCAGAGCATGTGTGGAGCGGTAGGTGAACCTAGGTCACGTGATCACGCAGCAGGACGCCAGCGCCGCTAAATGCTTTATCAGTAAAGTCCTGCTGAGAGGCAGGCAGGCATAGACAGAAATAACCCCTGGATTAAACCCAGTGGTGAACTGCCTTTTGTTAGCCCACCAATCCCCACTATGCCAGTGTGACGCCACTGCCCAGGTAGAAGGTACAAATCTGACACTGCACCAGTCTGGAAGGTTTCCTGTCTGAAGGCTCTAAAAACCTTCATTTACTTTTCTCAGTTAATAAATCTGAGTCCATCTTAGTCTGGTTTTATAGGACATTTACTGTTATCATCAGTTTTCATCACTGCACTAGAGTTGATCACCGGCAGATGTGGATCACCTGCGCATCCTGGTGTCCTGCAACAAGACTCTCGCGGCACCACAGAGATACTTCAAAGTGTCATTTACAGTATTGCCAGTTTCTGACTGATGTTCTGGGTGTGTGAGTCTCTTCTGAACTTTGACTGCACCGTTCCCCTTCAGGTCCACGGGCAAAGAGTTTGCCCTGAAGATCATCGACAAGGTCAAGTGTGCTGGAAAGGTAAAGGTGAAGGAAACTTGATTTTGCAGTGAAATCACTGCTAAAAAAAACAAATTCTGAGGCCAGGTGTGCGTGTACAGGAGCACCTCATCGAGAACGAGGTCGCGGTGCTGCGGAAGGTCAAACACCCCAACATTATCATGCTGATGGAGGAGGTGGACACGTCCTCTGAGCTCTACCTGGTGATGGAGCTCATCAAGGTACATTAAACATCCCAAAACTGCTTAAATTTTGTCTGCGTGAATTGATGTCACTCATCACTTTGTGGGCGTCGGCATAGGGGGGCGACTTATTTGACGCCATCACGTCCTCGGCCAAATACACGGAGCAGGATGCCTCGGTCATGGTGTCCAATCTGGCCGCAGCTCTGAGGTACCTGCACAGCATCAACATCGTCCACAGAGATGTCAAACCGGAGAACCTGCTGGTGGGTTCACGCCAGCGTCCCATCGTCTCTGAATCCAGCTGCAGCCTTTAACCCAGCACGCCTTCTGTTTTCAGGTGTTTGAGGATCCGGACGGCACCAAGTCTCTGAAACTGGGTGACTTTGGTCTGGCCACTGTGGTGGAGGGGCCTCTGTTTACCGTGTGTGGAACTCCAACTTACGTTGCTCCTGAAATCATCGCAGAGTCTGGGTGAGCTCTAGTCTTCAGACTCACCGATGGCAATTAGAAGGAATCAGAACATCTGTTTAACAATCTGCTCTGGGCTCTAAGGTATGGTCTGAAAGTGGACATCTGGGCTGCAGGTGTCATCACATACATCCTCCTGTGTGGGTTCCCTCCATTTAGAAGGTATCGTATCTTCATTTTCATCCAGACAAGCTTGTCTCTGAACCATAGGAGCGACCGGGCAGTCTGAACAGAGAAGTCAGATACGTATGGTTCATCTGTGTTCGTCTGCTTTGGCCTGCAGTGAGAGTAACCAACAGGAGGACCTGTTTGACCAGATTCTGCTGGGGCAGGTGGACTTTCCCAGTCCTTACTGGGACAGCGTCACTGACTCCGCCAAGGTTGGAACCGCTGACACGCACGCATCACGTGAAATTACGTGGCTCAGTCTGTTATGTTTAACATCACTGTTATCGCTTTAAACCCAGAATTATGCTCCCGCTCCTCCGCTGGCACAGTTACGATGTCAGAGTCTGATATTAGATGCATTTGTCAACCCCCCACCACTAAACCGTTTGGTTTCTCACAATATTTAGGGCATACCTTTTAAATGTCAACATTCATTCACAAAAACACCTGTCAAGATCCTTCATCTGACTTCATCTTCCTGCAGGACCTGATTGGAAAAATGCTACAGGTCAATGTGGAGGTGCGATACACGGCACAAGATATCCTCTCCCACCCCTGGGTCACGGTACCTCACAGCTGCATTTCTCCGCGTGCATGAAAGGTCATACAGCTTTGGCTCATTCTAGTCCCTTTTCAGGAAGACACACTCTGTGAGAACAACATGATGATGGAGGTCACAGGTAAACTGAAGACGCACTTTAACACTGAGCCCAAGCACAGTGACACCATGGCTGGGGTGTCGGTCATCATGGTAAGCACCAAAAACATCCACAGGACAAACCCGGAAAAATCTGTAAACAATACTGTGGTTTAATGTTTGTGGATTTTCTGTATTTTCAAGGTTTTGACTCTGGTTTATTCATGAATATGAGGCAGCTTTTCAAACATTTATGACACAAAATGATGGTTTGACCCAAATACTGAAGACTGAGCACCTCACTAATGACTTTATCTGAAAATCTGGCCTCAATCATCATCACGTAAACCTTGTAAACATGCCAGATGGAATTTCAAGGCTCAGGCAGGACAGACGGCATCATTCCCGGGGTCATCCGTCTTCCTTCACTGGCTGATTCAAACCTTGCATCACTTCTTGTTGTACAGTTTGACTTCCACCGCTGCTCGTATCCCATCAGCCATCACGCTCTTCAGTCTGTCTGTCTGAACTGGGGAGGGGGGCAGGGTCATCTCATGGCAAATGATATTTGATCATTTCATTTCTTTGTTTAAATCTCATTTGACAGTTTGAGGTGTAAGCCTGGGCCTCGACCTCGGTTCCTCCTCATCCTCATCCTCCTCCTTCTCCATTCTTCCTCCTCACCCCCTCCCTCACCCCTGACCTAGGACCACAGGGGACGCCGGGAGCCGGGTACATGCTTTTACACCCCTCACCATCCCCTGCTGGCTCCCTTCTTTCCTTTCCAGCCATCGCCCTTCCCTCCGTTGTCTTCCTTACAACAAATCTAGATCCCCCTCCTGCTCTGCTCCCTTCCTTCCTTCCTGTTTTTCCTCAGGGCTCCTCCATTTCTCCACCCACCAAACACAGTGTCTGCCATCAGTAACAAACTAACATGGTCCTTGCCAACATGCTTTCTGCTTCCTCTTGTTTCTGCACTTACTAACATTTGTTTTGTCAACTCCTTGGTGGAATTTTCAGTGATATTTCAATATTAATGTGATTTTGCATGTTTCCTGAGCTAACACAAAAAGTTTGCCTCCATTTCTTCAGTGACTTGAAAACTATGAAGGGACATGGGGTAGAAAACAAAAACATTTGATGGTTGGGGGGGAAAAGAAAAAGGATGCACTTCTGCCAGATCCCGCAATTACTTTTTATTAAAGCAGTGTGCTGGGTTTTATTGAACTTTGCTTCCACCTTGTGGTCAAATGTGGACGGCGCAGCCTCTGCAGAGGTGGACGCAAATACTTAATGGCTTTATTGCCTATAGCTTTTCGTAATTGTTTAAAAGGGTAAGACTGATGTTATTCTGTATGTTCCTATTGTCCACAGTGTCCACTAAAAAGAGATAAATACAAATTATTGATCTGGTTTCATCTTCTTACTGAATTTCAGCCTCTAAACTGCCACATTATTGACAATCGGCTAGATACAGAATCACACCAGCCTTCTAAAATTAGGTGTGGAAGTTACATGCTTCCTTCTTTAACATTGTTCCTCCTCAGTCTTCCGAATTTAAAAAGCCAAACTGATTCTGAATAATGAGTGAGTTGGAACAACTGTCCACTAGCTGTAATGTTATTGCTTGTGCTAACTTGACTTTGTGATGCTGTGAGTAAGACTAGACCTTGTGCCTCTTTGCTTCTCCCCTGTCCCCGCATTATGCCCACCCATCCCTCTCAACATAGCTCCAAGGTGATGGTATGTATTGACACTTGTCTGTTCTGCGGGCAAATGAGAACCGAATATATAATATTATCTCATAAAAAAAAACCTCCTGCTGGTTCCTCATTAGCCCTTTTCTGCATATAGAGTAGTACAGATCATCTGATTTGCTTTATTTTGGGGTGTGTGTATGTGTGCTTTCTAAAACATTCCTTTTCCTTTTATTCATTTAAATTCATTTTCGTTGGCTCGTTCATCATGTGTTCATTGAAAGTTGATCAGCACTTCATCGTTTTAGACATGAGGAAATATCGGATGAAAAGGCTACTGTTATTAAAACCTCCGGTGTGTGGAAAGATCTCTGACTGTATTTTCTTTTTACATTTTAACAGAGCACAGCTCTAGATAAGGAGACCCTCCACTTGGCCACCCGTCGAGGGCCACAGATGGAGTCGCCTGGTCAGGAAGCTCCATCTGTCCCCACAGTCCCAGCAGCCTCACAGGAAAAATCTCCAACCAAACACATTAAAGTCTGCAAACCTGCTGCAGGGGCATCACCCACAGTGATAGCTGCCTCCACCACTGCCCTCTCCTGTCCTTCGCCCTCTGACCATGTTGATTTCTTGCCACCTGCTCCTGTTGGCTCACCTTCTGCCGAAACTTCACATCCTAAAAGAAAAACTCCCTCCCCTTCACCCTGTGTGTCACTGAAGACCCCCACACCCCCAGTCCCTCCTGCTGGGTTCACCAAAGCAACATCTACATCCCGCTCCTGCACATCGTCTCCATCCAAACCAGACCAGAGCTCCATTCCTCCCAATTCCCTCAGTAAACCAGCTTCAAAACAAGCCTCCCCCTCCCCAGTCTCCCCCATCAAACCAGTTGTGTTCTTCCCTCCCTCGTCCCCGGCCATACGGGAACCTCCCTCGCCTCCCCCCATCCTCCCCACCCTGTTCCCCTCTCCTCCATCCACACCTCCCACATCCCAGACACCCCTTTGTTCCAGCCCTTTACCTGTAGAAGAGCTCTTGGAGGTGATTTAACCCCCCCCCCCCAGGTTATTTTCTGAGTTTGACCATCTGTGTATTTATTGTTGGCGGATGTGGAGGGACTGATATGAACTTACTTCTTTAGCATTCTGAGAATTTGTGATGTACATGAGTGTCTCATGCAGGTTTGAGGTCACATCTACAAGTATTTCAGCGTATATCTGTCTTTAAACTAGTGCAAATCCTGCATAATCACATCTGTTACTGAACACATGCAGATATAAACACCCAAAAATAATAAATAGGAAGCAGAAGCAAAATATTTACTAAAACCAAAGATGAGTGTAGGATTTTAACTCCATCCACATGACAATGCTGCAGATAACCCCTTCCCCTCTTTGGAAACCACTGCTCTTCTATCATAAATAAGACTGCTGTACAATCTACAGTGAGTAATTTCTGGCTCACAGAAAACATTTTTGAATTCACAATTCAAGCAAATCTTCATGGTAAATTCTTCAGCTGAAAACAAGTGTCGTTTTTGTCATTGATCTAATTTCCATTGAAAATGGATGCAGGAAATTGAAAATACATGCTGTAATCCTTTATAAACATCTTTGCTGGAAAACTGGGATTCCAAACCCATTTTTTTGCTTAGCAACTGTTAAACACCACATGAGTTTTAAAGTGGTTTACCATTGCTGTTGACTTCTTCGGCCCACCCCTACTTCTGCTAAAGTCATTTAAAGTCTTACTGTACTTAAGAGGCTTGTGAAAGTATTTTCATCATTTCAGATGGATTAACCGTTTTAATTAGAAATAGAAGCTTGTAATGCCCTGTGTCCTGAGAGCAGCAAAGAAAAATAAAAGTGCGCAGGATTTTGAATGACTGTCGTTTGTATGTGTTACCGCTATTGGCCACTAGAGGGTGGTGTGTAGTCATGGTTAACTTTTAAAAACCAAAACCGGTCGATTCACCTTATAAAATCCTGTTTTTATTGTCGGAACACAAAACACTCAAATGATTGCAAAAAAAAAAAAAAAGATTTATACTTAACAGCTGTCATAACTGGATATTCAAAACCACATCAAAGCGCAAATGCTGAAGGAATGTTTTTTCAAGAATCAAAAGTAGAACAGATTAGTGAAGAAATTTGCTTAATCATAAAAAAAAA
>BJFM01001784.1:81444-96886 GCA_016586285.1 Arothron firmamentum
AAAAAAAAAGTTTCTCATTTAAACTACACATTGTGATGTGCCGTTAGCTGCTTTGGAGACAGAAGTCAAGTTATACATTTGGACTTTAGCTAAGATGATTAAGATGCGACTAAACCAGATCAGAGATTTATGGAAAAAAAAAAAGTAAAAGTAAGGATCAAATCTTTGACATGGTTTTCCTGACATCCTCCTGATATAAAGCTTGTTTTACTCAAAGGAATGTGCCTTTTCGACCATGGACAGAACTGTGACTCAGCAAGCAAAGATTTACAGAGAGAGTTAAATATGTGGGACAACATTTAAACAGCATATATAGATATTTATATGTGTAGATTCTCTCTTTGTATATCCTTCTTTATTCACTTACTATTGAGGATTTTCATATTCACCAGTCTCTGGTGTCAAAATATCAAAATGCTCAGAAAGACTTTCATAAATTCTTTCTCTTACACACACACACACACAGAAAGAAAACAACCACTCACCCTAAAGTACACAAATATTTGGATTTTTAAATCAAGAGAAAAGCCATTAGCTACCTGATCCCACCTTTCTTGTCAGAGATGAAAATAGATTCTCAGAGCTAAAAATAGATCTGTTTACCGGTACAGTAACACAACCCCCACCCTGTGATTTATATGAAAAATTTTATCTAATCTACAAAATATAGTAATGCCCTTTTTAAAAAATAGTTTCTACTTTAACAGGACAGATTTTTTTTCTTCATCTTTCATCAGAGATACATTCAGGGTATGGACAGAATAGTGCTTTTGATAAAGGTTCAAACTGGAAACTTTTTCTGGACCTGTTCAGGGTCCACTTCTGTCAGTCAGGCTTGTGGTTCAGAGCCAGCTCAGTACCTGGTCTGGTACTCGTGGTGCCATCTGTTGAAATCGTTGTAGAAGAGAACAATGCTTCCAGA
Organism: Arothron firmamentum; assembly: GCA_016586285.1. NCBI lineage: Eukaryota > Metazoa > Chordata > Actinopteri > Tetraodontiformes > Tetraodontidae > Arothron > Arothron firmamentum. The sequence continues at coordinate 82,367 of BJFM01001784.1, forward strand.
CGCCATGCCGGTAATGATGCACCTACGGGGCGATAGCACCAAACAATGTGAGACCTAGTCTGGATTAAACTTTAAATTTCTAATTCAAAACCTGCAGCAGGTCACCTAAATAACATAGCTTTGCAGAAAACTGTAGAAAATTGAAAAAGAAATGGAGTCCTACTCCAACTGATTTCCTCAAAGTCTCCGCTGATGTGCCAGTAAAGCTCAGTCAGATCATACTGGGCTGATGGTGCTGCTTTGTGCGTACCTTTGGTCATGTGACATGGCCATGGAGCGTATTCCTGCATCGCAGCCAGGGTAGGTGAACAGCTGTTTGAGGTCATGGACCTGCCAGACAGAAACCACACCTCCGTCTCCGCCCATCAGCAGGTACTGACCGTCACGGCTGAGAAACATGGCCTGAACGAGGAAAAAGTAACGGTAGACGTGAAAAGCTGGTCAGTCTCTAGATAGAAAAGTTGCATGAATAAAACAGAAAAGGCATCAAAAACTAAAAGAAAACCACAGGAAGTTGTGCAACGATTCTGCTTGGTCAAAGTCAGCCTGCAGCGATGTGTGATGCGTGTTCCCGGGTCAGCACCAGAACCCTTACAGGCTCTCTGGACACAGAGACGGCTCCACACTGTGAAGCCCGTTGATTTACTGGTCTCATCTGCTTTTCCAGCCAACTGTAACATCTGGAGGGGTCTCCGAGGACGTGCACGTGCACAAATCAGGTCGTGTTTGGAGTCTATTACGGCTCAGTGGAAGCTGAGGCTGGAGCAGTCCGGAGCATCAATCAGCGAGTAACTGTAGCCGGTGAAATGACGAGGCAGAATGTGAGTTCTAAAAGCGGCAAATGACACTAATTTAGAGCTTTACTTGTTTGCGGTTTTATGACACCGAGGCCTCTCTGAGAGACGCCTCCATCGCCAGCAGCATGTGTGTTCAATCAGGCTCATGTGAGGGCGAAAAATGAGACTCCGCTACAGTCATTTTCAGGAACTCGACTTGGTAAAGCAAACATAAATAAGCCTTCATTGGCAGTACACAGCGGACGGACGCCGAGTGAGCGCAGCCTAAATTAGGCAAATGTTTTGTATAAAAGAGCTTTTGGGGAATTTCCTACCACGCTGAGGATTAAATGAGCTCTGTTTCTCATTCTCATCAATAACAGCAGGAAAGGGAAGGCCACAACTTTCACGCACAAACAGGCGAAAGGCATGATGGGCACACGGGGACGTGCTGGCAGGCTGGGGGGAGGCCTCCCGACTCCACCCACTGCAACTGTGGCCTTAGATCACCTTCCAGGATGGCTGGGAACGGAGCGTGACCGGGCGCGGCGCTGGGTTGATTAGCGTGCTGCAGCTTCCGGCCTGTGCGTACGGTAATTGTGTCGTGTATCAACATTCAGAGTTAATCTGACATTGGCGATTAGGATAACGCTCAGTTCCGCCCGCGCCGATCCGTTTGAGGGGAAGAGCCAGAAAGAGGCAGCGCTGGTTGATGTGAGCCAAGGCAACTGGTGGGGCGACGGAGCCCCAACAGTGACGAGCCACAACATTAAAACCACTGACAGAAGAGGATAACGTTCACCGGGAAACTTCAGGCTCCGAACTCAGGATGATGCTCACGTAAACATTACCGTCACCATGGTGACGTCTCGAGGCAGAACATAGGCCTGAAAGGGTCCAGGGTTCTGCCTCGTCGGCCTGTGGCCTGGCAGGGCGAAACCGTTTCCTTAATATCTGCTGAGTGACAGCGAATCATAACAGCAACGCTGGCTTCGAACTACAGCACCGGTCCATGTTTCCAGCCTAAAACTGTTTTAAATAGGTGTGACTGCAAATGCGTCAGGCTGTTTTCTTTAGAAATCACCCTGAAACTGAACTATTGCCCTGCCGTTTAACTAAACTTCAGCCAATGAGTCTGGCAAAGGGTATGAAATGAATCCACGTGCATTCTCTTTGGTGCCGACTGGACTAAACATAATGTGGTGCTCAAGATCACAAATGTATATACAAACTTTCAACCATACAGCTTAATAATAACACCCAAAAAAATGGAATTTCAGAGCTATTTTCAAGAGTTTCTTTGCATTAATGCAACCGAGTATTTACTAATGGAGTCCATGACCTTAGTGGAGCCCAGCAGGAGTGCTGGAAGACTGGCAGACACGTCAGCGGGGCCAGGTAGGAGCCTGCAGACAGACCTTATAAATCAGCCCTCTGCCACTGGCCACTCAAACAAGATGGCCGGCGGCTCTGTGGGAGCTGAGATGGCTATATGAGCTCAGATGACTTAAAAAATGACTCCAGCAGAAACACGTGCACTTTTAATGCCCATATTTCCTACTTCTTTCAGGGGAACGTGGGGTGGATTTCGAGACTGGGGAAGTTAAAAAGTTTATTTATGGTGCCGTTAATCCCCCTGTTACCCGGGAAGACGGCAGTGAAAAAAAACTGCTGGAATTGTTATTCGGCATGAGTTATACCAGTACTTAAAAGACCGTAATCCATTCAGGATGGCTTCTGTTGCTCATGCCCGGCTATTAGAATAAGATGCCGACATTCTGTCTCTCGTTGTGTGGACGTTGCTGGCCGGGACGGACACTTATTTATCTTGGAGTCGTAGCGCGCAGAGACTGAAGGCTGAGAAGATTGATTCTGGTATGTACACGAGTGCACTAAATACAGCTGGAGCCTGAGAGCCGGGGCGTGGAGCCGAGGGTGAGGAGGGGGAGGAGGGGAGGGGAGGTGGGGGTTAAGACTCTCACAAGCTTGCTCCGAGATGTTAGGATTTCCCCAACGCCGCCTGACACGGCTGAATTTACAACAGCAGAGAAAAGCTGAGGAGGTGGCACACAGCATTCCCAGTCACAAACTTTAAGAAGGAATGATGGGAATGTGTTTAAAACATTAGCACAGGCTGGTAGCAACTTTGCCAATCAGCATTTGTCTGCTCGTGCTCATTCATCATGTCTTGCAGAAGTTTGATTTGAGGCTCCGAGCGGAAACGAGCTGGTGGGCAACTTAGAAGCCCGGGCGAGACGTTTCTTAATAGGAAACAGGCCTGCGGCTGTCTGTCAGAGCTAGCTAACATTTCCCAGGCCAAACCGGAAACAAAGGGTCAGGAAAGTGAAGGCAGTAGCTGCTATCTTGTGTCACTCCAACCGCAAGGGAGGAAACCAGGGAAATGGGGAATATGTTGTACTGTGCTGGAGGATGCTTAATGGCGCTAGAGCCCAGAGATGACCACTCCTCTGGAATGTTCTCTTCCAGTGCTAGCAGTGCAATCGGATCCGACGGCAGCAGCGTGGATCAAAAGGCCCGTTCTCTCTGTTGTTTGCATGTGAGACAGAACAAAACGGACATGAAGTCACAGCCTGCTTCCTCCCCACGGACACAGTGACCCCTACTCAGAAAGCCTTTAATCAGTGACTTTAAGCACTGATGTGGTGCAGACGTACATGTTCTGTTGCACCTTTGAACGTGTGTGTGCATGCACGGCCCCCTCACCTTGATGCTGTCCTCCACCTCCACGTGTCCCAGCAATTTGCCGTTGACGCTGAAGAGACAAAAGTGCCCCTTCTCATAGTAGATGATGCAGTTTCCCTCAGTGGAGGACTGGATCAGACGAGGACGCAGGCAGCCTTCTGGGGCCTCCAGGGTCCGCAGCAGGTCCCCGTTCATGGAGTGGATCAGACAAGGACCCTCTGAACAAACAACATGGTAAGTTAAGCAAAAAAAAACAACAGACTTTTTTACTGGCTAGCCGAGCTGTTGTTGCCAAGTATAAATGTGTCTCACCTTTGCAGCCACTGATGACGAGACCCAGCTCTGCACACACACTTGCACATGTTACCTCACAGTCGTGGCCTGTCAGGATGGCACGTGGTGTGGTGAACTCTCCTGAAAAACAATTTTTTTTAAAAAAAAGTGACATCTCTTGGCCACTAGAGGGAGCAACACATATGACTTGGTCAGCAGAGTAACTGAATTCAACCATATCAACATGATTTTAATGGTTTCAGATGACCCAACATTTATTTTAGGTTTTTATGCACATTCTTTTGATCCTCTCTCCCTTTCTAGCACTTGTCACCCTCTGCCTCTCCCCATCTTTTTGATTTCACCCTGAGTGCCTTCACTGGATCCAGATGGTTTTGTGCAACAGACCCTCAGAGGGAGGGAACGAGAGTGAAGCACGGGCCAACTCATTGTATGACTGTTTTGATTTGAGATGTCAGGGTGAGTGACAAAACAAAAATCGCCTCTCATTTCTCCCTCAACGTCCGCCTGCAGTTCGGACTCTTGTTGCTTTATCAAATCCGATTTAACAAATGTCGACAGATTGATTGCAGGCAAACGCTGCGTCCAAACATTTTGTCCCAGTGTAAAAGTGTTGGATGGATGACAGTGATTCTGCAGCATGTGTGCTTATTCACGAGTGGACTGGTGAGTACAGAGAGTTCCTGTTTTTAACAGATCGTTGCTTTTAGAGGTAAAAAAGACGAACATGGGAAAAGTCCATTTTTTACCCTAACAAGGTCAACAAATGTCTTAATTGAAAGCAAATTTCCAGACTAATAAACTGATTCTATTAATTGCTGTGATTATAAAAACACAAAAAGCCCAGTTTTTGTATCAAACTACTGAATTTAGGAGGCAGTTCCTAAATGCTGATATAATATTAAAAACACAAAGCACTAACTTTGTTTAACACCAGTTGGCCATTTTCTTGCTCCTCTGAAGTCTGGTCAAATCAATTGCAGCCTGAACATCTACTTTGCTTAGACTAGTTTAAAATAAATGTGGTGTAAAGCAGGATACTAAAATATTAGTGTATAAGTTAACATTCGAAGCCTTGATCGACCAGTTGGTTAGAATTAGTGTCACGTCTGACAGCAATTTTATACCTACATGCAATTAAAACTGTGTGAAGAGACAGATTTTTTTAAATTCTGATTTTATATAGTTGTAATTACCTGTAAAAATAAATTAATGTAATGTTACTGTAAATAAACCCTGCCTTGAACACTTTCCCTATCTATCCAGTAGGTGGCAGTGCTGCCCGAGAAATATCAACATTTGTCTGCATCAGGAATCAAGTACTCAAGGTCAATATGTGTATGCACATATGAGAGATGAGAGGTAAGGATGTTCACAGGGTGTTAGGCATCAAAAGAAAGGAATGTGCATGTATATGGATCTGATCTCACTGGCACGCACGTAGGAACTGAAAGTCGGTTTGATTCCTGGAAGAGCAATAAAGGAAACTCATGTATGTCTGCCTTTTCTCTGTGTTTCAACGAGCCTTCTGCAGTCTCAGGCAATGGAGCATCACACTGGTGGTAAAGGGTTGGGGCGATGAGGGCTTTGTCTGCTACAGCAGGGAACGTGCAGTCTACATTACAGTGCTCACGCGTGTGCAGCTCAGGTACCGAAACATTTACGCATACATTTCAACTGTGAACCACTCGGCATCCACACCTTTTTCCTTAAATAATAAATTAAATTAATAAATAATAAATAATTTCCTTAAATAACCAGAAATAAACTGGTGAAGCACATGGATTAAAATCTGAAGGCAGGATGCTGCATAGATAGATAAATGCTGAGAATAAACTCCTCACAGTAAGAAAATGTTTTCTAGAATCCAACTTAATTTTTTTTAGTGAAAAGCTGATGTGGTTTATTAAACCAATTACAGTTTCTCATAAATTTCATCCCATTATTTACAGATCGCTTCACAAGTATGCCAACGTGAGCTGACCAAATTAGCACTAAGAAGCAGGTCAGATCTCTGCGTGCGTGCGTGCGTGTGTGCAAAGCTTTGATCATGGCTGAAGCCATATGTTATGGCAACGCCATGGAGGCCTGTGACATTTTTCACTTTTATCGACTGGCGTGACCCCGTGGCCCTCAGATGGCGGTGAACTTTCATGTGCAGGCTGATGACCCCCCGACATCACATTTAACGTCCATAAGTGGCCCTAACTTTCACTCCCATTCTAGACAGGTTCTCTCCCTCTCTCTCTCTCTCTCGTGCACGTGTGCATGCACAATCCCAAACACATTTCTGAGAGCGATTCTGGTGCCACAGTGCTGCGAAATCCAATCTGGCCAGTTACACGAAGCCTGTTGTTACTTTATGGAGGGGGTTGGGGCGGTGTAAATCACCCAAGCGTGTGAGAGAGTGAGCACAGGGAGGACACCGGCGTGCCAGGCTGCTGTACTTACTGCCTGGGCTCTCTCCGATGCTGTTATGCTTTCCGTTCCAGTACCACAGCAGGAGGGTGGCGTCCCTAGAGCCCGACAGGATGTAGCAGTCCCCCCCGATGTATGACTCGGACCGGGCCAGACACGACACCACGTCACGGTGCCCGAACACAATCTGAGTCAGTTTGCCTGCAAAAAAAAAAAAAAAATGCACAGATTTATTTAGAAAAGTCAAAACATGTAGTTATAATGCATAATCTCACAGTGCAAGTTTTGAAAGGGTTGTAGTCATCCTTGCATGTGTTTGTTGTTCATCTGTCCATTTGGAGGTTTATCTTATTTATTTTCAGATCCCATGTCTAATAATTCCTTGACAGCAATAAATGTTTCCACTCCCAGTGTGTATGCACATGCTGGGAGCTGCAATTGTATATAAAAACAGGCTAATTGCTGTCAGATTTCCAGAGCACAGCTCCTCCATCAGCTGTCTAATATTCATTACATTCATGGTGTGACCCTGCAGTCAAACAGTGTTTGGCGCTCGTGACATATCCACCGCGTCAGAAACACTGTCGTCGCGATAATTGAGCTGTATCTCGCAGGAAAGATGGGGGCTGTTGTGAAATTGGGCGGGTCACCGACTCAACTTCCAAAGTACGCAGACATCAAAGAAGTCCAATGTTTGACATCTTTATAAACAGTGAAAATAACTTGTGATGGCTGCAGCAATAATGGCTACCATGCAGCTCATATTCAACACACACTCGTCTGCTCAGAGACGCTCGCATGTGCAACGGCAAATTACACTGGATGAGTGTGCAGGCAGGCGTACGAGGCCTGTGTTCAGTGCATGTGTACCAATCAGGCCTTGTAATTGATAAAATCCCCCGCAGTTCTTCGACCTGGGGGCTTTGGGGATGCTGGTGGCAGCTGTTGAGCATACGCGATTAAACTGTGCTTCACGTTCCAGTCACAAAGCCCAATGGCAGCAGCACAATAGAGCTATCTCTGTCCTCCCAGCCCTCCTTCCCTTCCTCCACCATCAGAGACACAGAGGCCCCAGCCTGCAGAAATTGAATCAGAGCGTGCTGGACTGCTGATTCTACACGGGGCTGCTGAGAGGACCTGAGGAGCGGGGCACAGACGAAGGCTGGAGACAGTCTCATTTAGGACCCCTGACCTGGTGTGTGTGTGTGTGTGTGTGTGTGTGTGTGTGTGTGTGTGTGTGTGCGTGTGTGTGTGTGCGTGTGTGTGTGTGTGTGTTTGACACATTATACAGGTATGAGGTAAGTCAATGGTTTTCACTATGGTATCCTTAGAATTTTTTCTAAGTTAAATTATTTCTTACAATTCATTCATTCAGTGGATTAAAATGTTTAAAATGCATAGAAAAATCTTTAATTTGCATTTTTTTAAATTCCCCTCATTTTTATCTATAAAAGTCACGTAAAGCACAAAACTGTTTAAAAAAGAAAAGATAAGATTTTTTTTTCTTTTTATTGCTACTTCAGTCAAAAATCCACTAATTGCTGCAGCGCTAGTGATCAATTATCCACTAATCAAAGAGAAATGTACTTCACTAAATTTAAAAATAACTACTGATGTTTTTAATGGAATGAATGGTGCAGATAAAGAAACAGCTCAGACTGTTTGTAGCACGGACAAACTAGCAGCAGGGATCAAACTCAACAGTGTGTGTGTGTGTGTGTGTGTGTGTGTGTGTGTGTGTGTGTGTGTGTGTGTGTGTGTGTGTGTGTGTGTGTGTGTGTGTGTGTGTGTGCCGTATGTTCAATTATTTTCTGTATTAAAATGAGGAAACTGACCTGAGGATGGTGCTAGAGGAGAGGCCAAGGTCCTGATTAACTTTAAGAGCTCTTTAAGGCCACATCCTGCTTAATCTGTTCATCTATTTATTAGACACGATTAGGAGTTCAGAAAGAATGAATTTATTAAAGAATATAATAAAATGCCTAAGTGACAATGAGCTCAATGGTTCGATTAAAGTGTTAATTATATTCCTAAAAGGACATCCTGACGTGGCTTGTTGGGTCAGTACCATTATGTTTCATCTGACAGACTTGGAAGTGGGTCAGAGACTCTGAGGCTACAAAATACATAACAACTGAATCAGTTACAACCAAAAACAGGTGTGCATTTGCCGGCCATATGTGCGAAAGTAGACTAAATTTAAAGTACAAGTGTTCGATGATCGTGGGTAGTTTTCTGTTTGTTGTTGAAAGTCATAAAAACATCAAAGCAAAGATCTGACGGTGAGAGAAAATGCGCATGTTGAGATGCCAAATATGATTTACCCAAATGGTGAAGTGATATATGGATTTTAAAAAGCGCATGCACTATTCTGATAGTTACATTTGAGGCAACAAATTTGCAGCCTGTAAATTGGCTCTCTGATAACATTAGTCCAGGTTTTTTTGTTTGTTTGTTTTTGCAGTTCTCCCAAGTGCTGTGTATGTGTATGTGTGTGTGTGTGTGTGTGTGTGTGTGTGTGTGTGTGTGTGTGTGTGTGTGTGTGTGTGTGTGTGTGTGTGTGTGTGTGTGTGTGTGTGCGCTATGCCAACACCTGAGTCGGTGGAGTAAACCCGGAAGCTCTTGTCCCAAAAGCCACACAGGAGGATGAAGCGGTTATCAGCTGTGACGGCGAAACACTGCGAGCTGATCTGAATGCTCTGATCCAGCAGGTCGGAGATCTGACGCCGATGACTGCCCACGTTATTGGCTGCAGAGGAAAGAAAACAGGTGTGAAATAAACAGATACACGCAGGAAAGATAAATCTACGGTGCGATAGAGAGTTTACATAGATCAGCTCTTTTCAAAGAGCTCAGACTTCCTTGCACCTCGGCTTAACGTTTGCAGCACACGGCAGAGATGATTTGTGAGGGAGTACATAAAACATCCTGGAGGTTAAGTTTACAGTACTTCACATTTTTCGTGAGAGTCTAAGAGTCTATTCTGAGTAATTGCAGCCTTGGAAAAAATATGCAGACTATTCAAGCTGCTACACATGCTGCACATTCTATTCCACCAAGGACCAGTTGGAAAGCTAATTTAATGATGAACTCTCTTCCACAAAGTGGTATTTTTTGTTACTTTTGCAGAGAGATGTGTCCAGTGTGAAATATTTCGCATTTGGTGTGACAAATGTTGGAAAAACAGGTGTCGGAGGAGACCGTTTAGCACGGAAAACTGAGAGAGTCCAGCATACCTACTCAGGCTAATATTTCATCCCATTTTTAGCATTTCCAAAAGCCACAGTTGGCTCAACGCTCACCCTGAATTTACTGTGTTTACTGCAGACCTCTCTGGGAATGCAAACAGTGCAAATATATTACTGACACACACAGGCACACCCACAAATGTATATCACTTAGAACACTAGTTATGATTTAAGGTGACGAAAAGGGAGATCGAGGAAAAAAAACAACAATGCCAGTCAAGAACATAAATTAAAATTACCAAAGATTTAATAGCTAGATCTGCTTTAAAAGTGTACTTTCCATCACTAATAACACACTCACTTCACTCACTTGCTTGCTTTAAAAAGTGGAATCCTGTATTGTGTATACGTCCCTGAGCCCTGTTTCTCTTCAGTCGTCTAATGAAAAAATAAAACGTGTGGAATAAAACGTGTCTGGTGAGACAGAGTGACCACGACGTCAGAGAAAAAACAGCCCCCCTTGCAGATGTGCGTGAGACTGTGAGAGGCTGCAGGGAAGCGGCGGAAGCGAAAGGCGGAGGGGCTCTTCTCTCCCTGCTCCGTCCAGCGAATCCCATACATCACCGGGCTCGGCACTCCTCTCCTGCTCATCAACAAGTCGTGAAGGATGAGAGGCGCCCATATTGTCCTGACAGCCGTCCGCGGCGCATTCTCAATCACACATTATTACCACATTCATATTCATTTCCACTGACACGCGTCCTTTCCCTCCGCTCAAATTAAACCAAAGAGCATGCAGAAAGGGAGGGTGGAAAGGGTCGGTGGGGGGAGTTGATGATGAAATGCCGGCCTAGGCCACAGCTCATTGCATTCCAATTTGCATGCAAATGGTTCCACGCGAGAGCAGGGCCTATATCATGAAGAGTGAAGCGGGGCAGAGGCTGAGAAACAACTCTAATCTACCGTCCAGGGACATGCTAGTGCACGCTGCCATGAGTCACCACTGCAGCGGCTGGATCCACACACAAATCCACGACAAAAAAAAAAAAAAAAATCAGCATTTGCCGCATTTATGAGCTTGCTCTGTATTTAAAAAGGTACATGTGATTTCTTTTATAGGCAAAAAGTGACATCATACCGATCAGAGGGTCAATCTCGACAGGAAGCTGGTACTGCTGGTCCTGCCCCACTGAGGTCTGATGACCTGACAGAGAAGAAGACAGATTTCATTAATGTTGGAATCGTGTGGCCTTGTGAAGTTGGATTATAATGCACTGAAAATTAACATAAACATAAAGTCACATTGCTATTCCTCTGAACAGGATGGCTAACAGCTACACAAATTGATTATTTCAAGATGGACAGAGAACCTAAAAATAAAAAGTCTAAAGATTTCAACGGCAAACTTGATTTTAAAAGCAACACTTAATCACGCATGCAGTTTATCTTAAACCCTGCCTTGCATTATTTTGGTCTCTGGTGCGCATGGTTGGCTTAAAATCGCTCGTCATCCCAATGAATCTGGAGATATCAAATTTAATGTTTCTCCCAGGGTCGGGATGGATGTTGGGTAAATAAGGTCTTATGAAGCGAGAGGCTGATGTATAGAGGTGGACGTGAGACCTAACGCCGGCTGCTGCACGTGTCACATTTGATACTGCTGTTCAACAGACACAGTCAACTGTCTCCCAAATCAACGTCCATCCTGTGAGGGGGGGTGGGGGCAGAGCTCCACACGGGCCAATTAAACAACGAGGATGAGGGGGGGAGAGTGGAAATAAGTCAGTGTTTGTAATGTTAACTGTTGAATATTTACTTGACATCAATCTGACTTTTACATGCAAAGACCTTGGGAATTATGGTGGACTAGATCCAGGTTGTGGACTGACCTGTCAAGCCGTGCCACTTGTTGACGGCGAAAAGGCGGTTGGCGGTAACGGTGATGATGGCGGGCACTGTTAAGCCCGGCTGGGTGTTGGCAGTAACGTGAGTCACGGGAGAGTTGGACGGGAACTTCAGCACCATTATGACATCCTGCTGCATCTGCTCTGTGAACATCAGCGGGGTCTGCAGGAGAAGATACTGTTCAGGCCCGCGGGACAGAGGCGATCGGGCAGGAAGGAAGAGCCGGGTAGCCACAGCAGAGGAAAAGGACAGGAAAAAAAGAAGAAGAAAAAGAAGAAGAGTGGGAAAGCAGCAATTGGTGTTCGTGGGGGCAGAAAAGAAGAAGAGGGAGGAGAAGGACAGAGAGAAGGTTAGAAGGTTTAAGCAGGACAGAAGTAAGTTAATACTGAGGTTAAGATGAAGTCTGATTGGAAAAGAAGGACAGCCCTGTCTCCACTTTCATACATCGCTACATGTGTTTTACGGTCAACCAAAAGAGGGGAGCTCACAAATACAGATCATTTATTTAATTATTTATTTAAATCTGACAGATCAATAACTACTTCTATCCAACACATCTACAATCAATGCATTATCAATAAATGACACTTGTACATGTTTTGCATTAGATGACTAACATGTGTAAAAGTGCAGAGAATACAGCCATCAAGCTGGCTCTGCTGAGACGGTCTCACACAGCGTGTTTGTGTTAAGCAGCGCTAACACGGAGCCGCTTTCCTCTTTGCGTGTAAAGTAGAGGAACGTCAGTGTTAACATCAGGAGGAGACCCGAGTGAATCCGGTGTGTCTGACAGCTAACCAGACGCACTGACAGTATCATTACCACCAGCATGGGCAGATCCCGACACACTGACAGCACGCTGGTATGAGGGAGGACTGGAGAAAGAGAAAGCACGGGAACACGGAACGGCAAAGAGAACAGGGTGTGGCCGAGGCCGCACAGAGGGGTGGGGAAGGTCAGGAAAGTGTCTAAATTATGATATATTTTTTATATATATGCAGGAGAATGTGGAATGAAAACAAAAACATCACAGATAAATGCACCCTATATTTATTCAAAGGCCTGCTATTGGTTTGTGCCCGTGTGTGCATGACTGTGCTGGGTGGTGGTCTACGACCAGCTGTCAGCGCCACAGGGACACCGCACTAATAGGGACTCAAGGGGCCTTGGCCCATCACCATCAGGCACTCCCTGGCCCTTAAAAAGCTGTCACTTCAGGGCTGCTGTTCATGGCTCTGTGGCTGATCTCCTGTGCTGCAGCTCAGGTAGAGAAATCTGGCCTGGGACCAGATTTCCAGCACAGAGCTGTGCCTCCCACCCCTCCCCAATGCCTCCTACTTGACACTCATGTACACAAATACCGGTGGCCTTTCCCTTTCACAAACACCTCCCTAATGATGAGAAAAGAGATGCTTTCAACCCCGAAACTGTATTTTCCCACAGTTGCAGGGGGTGAGGGGAGAATGGGAGATAGATGAAAGACGAAAAGGGTGAGTCAAAAATGAAGAAGATGAGACGTGAAGCGAAGCAGAGAGCAGACATCTGGGCACAGACTGCTTTTACCCAGCAGAGGAACAGTTCAGAGCACAGCTCCATCGGCTACTGACTCACGTTATGTCATCACATTTGCAGACTAAAAGATTACTGCCACAGTGGGCTGCGTGTTGTGTTTCGATTGCAAGTCTGTGCGTGCGTCACTCACCACTTGCATGGCGGAGCTGCGGGGTGGGTGTGGCTCGATGAGCAACTGGCAGGGCGTCTGTCCGAAACTCCTGATTTGAGACTCAACAGCCTAAGATGAGACGGGGGAAAAAAGGGATGATAAAAGAAGAGAAATGTTACTGTTGCGCTGTTGTGGCTCAAAATCTTCAGGGCAACAATGATAAGCACATTGAAACAATAAGGACTCAATCATGCTGATCTCAAAGTCCTGCAGAGATGTTAAAGCTGAGGTTTCCACAGAAATGAGACAATAAAAGTTTGACCGATCAAATTCTATTACACACACCTTCGCCTGATATTGTATGATATCAAACGGCTCCAGTGCTTAATAATATGAAAGCTGAAGACAAAAGCTACCAAATAGAAGAGGGGAAAAAACTGTAGTCATAGATGGACGCCATATGTGTTTTTGCGTTTTTTTCTGCATACAAACACAGACACGCACCCCAATTCATCACACACACACGCACGCACGCATGCACGCACGCACGCACACACACACACACACAGGCGGGTTTTTCTAGGCTGTTTAGGTGGTGTTAATTAAGAGGTATGGACCATAAATGTCATGTGGACTCAGCTTCTGGACATCATCACGCGGCTCACTGTCAGATCAACTGCAGCAGGAGACGGAACCCCAATGCAAATGTGTGGAGATGCACAGACGTCCATCAATGTACTGGGTACACTTGGGGTTTCAATTATTTATGATAACAGTTAACAATCATTGTTTCTGCATCGCACAATATTAGGAAATCAGACATTCATGGCACAGAAACAGAAATACTCTGCGCTAATCTGGCCCAACATTTAACAGATATTTTAAAAAAGGGACAAGGAAAAAAACAGCAGAATGATGACAGCCCTGTCAGTATGTCGGTGTGTACAGTGACTAGTGTGTGGGAGTGACAGCCCTTGTGTGCAGGCCGAGACGTTTGAGTCCGACTTGGCGAGGCGTTTAAGAGTGAGATCATGGTTGAGGCCTCCATATGGTATTTCCATGAGAAAAACTGAGCAGCCGGTTGGCTCGTACTCCTTGTCTGAACTTGACCAGAAGTGGAGCGACGTGAAGGAGAGTACGCTCACGTCTTTTTAAAAGTTTCAACGGATTAGGAATTATGAAATTATGTATCTAAACTAGATTCTAAATACATCCTGAAGGAATTAAGAACGTAAATACTGAAAGTAAGAGCTACATCCACATCTCATGCGTACCTTTTCCTCATCTTCCTCCCCATAAATCTCACTCTCAGAATTGGTTTCCAGCTGCTAAAAGTGAAATTGCTCAGGTTCAAGACCAATTAAAAAAATATAAACAATAAAAGAAAATTTTGTACTGTATTTTCGGGTTTCATTGTTTGATCTGTTCTGAAGACCACAAGGGGAGAACCGGCTGTTGGTGTGGTTTGGAGACATTTAGAGGAGAATTTAAATCATTCTCCTTGTTAGCAGGAGTATTTGTTGTTTAGTGTTTGAGTCCAAACTGCGTGTGTATATATATATATATATATATA
>BJFM01001784.1:96921-114816 GCA_016586285.1 Arothron firmamentum
TATATATATATATATAGATAGATATAGATATAGATATAGATATATATATATATAGATATATATATATATAGATATATATATATATATATGTATGTGTATGATCCTGCTATTTCAGACAAATATGCATCTATAAGCAGCTTCTCTTTGTCTAACAAATTTAAATATATTTTTTAAAAAAGTTTTTTGTTAGCAGTGTGATCACACAGATCACAGCTTTGCACATGACCTCATTACTGACCAGAGTGCACAGCGTTAACATTTCTCATTGGTTCAAAGACTCGTACCTTGAGGACGTCGGTGCATCATTCAAGGTCATAGTTTGTGGCATGTCAACTGCCTATGGAACCGGGCGTTTTGCTTAAACTAATGTGAGGAAGACACTCCTCAAAGCCACCCAACCTATCTTCATTAAGCTGAGCCCTGACATTTACGAGGCTGTGTAATGTAGGAAAGTGGCAGAGTCTAGGTCAGCGTGTCCCGTGACTGTATGCCAATACGATGCTCAGGTGATTATATGAGCGGCCATTCAAAAGGCCAAGCTCTTTCAGAAGCACTGGTCTGTGTCTGATGAAGGTTTTCTATATTCTATACATTTAAATGGCTGAGGCGCCCTCGGCTTAGATGTCCCAGCATGCCCTTTTGATTTACTCCGCCACTTGACAAGATGGATCCCCACGTAAAACATAATAGATTCATGCAAAATGAGCCAACTCAGGGATAAATATTCATAGTTTTAGGTGAATAAAACAGTGAAGCACAATAAAATACACCAACGGGCAGCGTTAGCTAAACCGTCACATAATTTTCTCGCATGTATATGTACCTGCCCCCCTGTCTTCTGCCGAATTACGCAAATGCTGTTCAATTTGAAGGTGTCTGTGTTTTGTCGCTGCTGTTATGGGCTGTGGGATTTTCCACAAGCCCAAGTGAAGGAGGGGAAGCCCTTCACAAGTACCAAAAAAAGCAACGCAGGACTCATTTCTCTCCATGTGGCGGGAGGCAACACAGATCTGCAGGCACACACTGACACACAGCCCTCTTGCAGAGAGCGCGAGGGCGGGTGAGGCAGGACTTGCAGCGGATGCAGGACAGGAAGTAATCATGGTTTTGCAAAACACAGCAGCGGTCTCCACAGCATTCCCTAATCCGTGCTGAGCTATTCCAAACTCACTCCCAGAACAGAAACACACACATAAACACACAACCGTAGGCATTTATCCTGATGAGCACGCATAAATATACAAAGGTATGGGCACGCCGATGGACGTGTGTATACATACACATGTGAATGTACAAACATATTGAAGTGAGATCCATCTAAATCTTCCCAGTATGTGTGAGAGAGTTTGGATCTGGGTAGAGAGGAGTTATCCGCTGCCAAAACAGCGTGGCAGGAATTACAGGATCCTGCACTCCGTCAGAGGCCCCTCCCCTGACAATGAACAGCCTCGGGGCCCGTCCTGATGCAGCCTCGCTTGGCCCAGACCCCAGCCCAGGCTGAAACAGTTGTCACTCAGTAAAGATGGACTCTGGGGACATTTTTAGACCAAAAGCTCCAGCAGCCCGCAGACAACCCCAGGATTGAGCTGCCATGAGGCCCAGGTCTGGAACCGGGTCACCTTCTGCTCAGACAGGGCAAGCCTCCTTCCACAGACACGGTTTAAGGGCCCCGCAGGAACACTAGCATGGTTTGTTTGACTAATTCAAACACACACACCGAGGGTGTTGCTGAACGGTGAAAATCAGCAGAGCAACCCTGGCATCAGAAGAGGAATAGCAGCCGTTCTTCTTTTATTTTTGATAGTGGATCAAACATATTTGTTCTTTAAATTTTTCACATGAAGCGAACTAACAATGTGTTTGATTTTTATTAGGTGGCAGGAAATTTTTCATCTTGTTTTATAGTGATCCACTACGGCATGGTTTTGTGTGTTTGTGTAATTGTGTGCGCGGTTGGCTAGAGGCCAAAGCACATCTGGACAGGAATTAGAGTGAATGGGGTGATAAATCAGTGATCTAGTCCAAGTGCCCATGATGCTCCAGTCACTGAGCATGAAGGGCAGCAGAACAGAGGAGGCGAACGGCTGCTCGGCTTTTGATGTCGTCTGCACTCATCACCATTTCGGCTGTAATGTGACCGGGATCTTGGCTTCATTCAGGTTCATTACAAATTAGGTGTTGTACGTATTCTGTCATCGATCATTTCTTATTGGTAACGGCGTACGCCACTGCCGCACCCAAACACAGCAGCAAAGGCACACTTAAGCCTCAGTGCTGGTTTTATTTTAAGAATGTTTTCAACAAACCACTGGTTGCTATTTTTTGGTGGCTAAGATCATATTCTGATGCCTTCTGTGGTTTTTAGCATAACAACAATAAATAAAGTGTTTCCATTGCAAATAAAATCAAGTCCCAAAGCAGACTGCAATAAACTGAGATTATTCCTCCGAGGGAACTCTTCAAATCTTTGTTATTGGACGCATACAGGACTAAAAATAGGACACTTTAAGCCACCAAAAAGGTTGGATACAAGTCAATTTAGCACACTGCTTTTCAGTACAAGAGTATGGTGAAGTTGTCAGAAGCGTGTTAAGCTGTGGCCATGCTAACTTTTCTTTTCAACTCTGGGTTTTGTGTGGTTCTTGTTAGGCAGTGCTGACTGCCGCGCACACGCATGGCAGTTCAAAGTGAGGAGGATGAATAATGAATGAAAGCCTGGGAGGAGGCTGTAAGGCGCTAAAGTGGAACACTGGTAGAGTGCTTTCAGAAAAGCCTTTGCTCAGCAATACCCCGACAGTACGTTGTTAGCTTAGCACTCCGGTATTAGTCTCCAGCCCTTCTCATGTGGTTAATGGCATCAAAACATTCCTGAAATACATATGATGGACGGGTGCTTTTACACTCGAAATTTTTCAGATTAAGCAAGCATTTTCAAGTGCTACTGCTCCAGTGCACGTACTTTTTTATCTTACTCAGCAGCTGCAGTTATCGATGCAAGATATACATTAAGTAAAGAGTGCATGCACGTGCTGCTGCATGATTTGAACATACTTCTCTGAGCATGGGGTCTCCGATGGCGCTGAGGTTGATGGCCCCTTCATATGTCAGATAATAGAATACATTGAGAGCTCTGGTGGCTTCGGGACCCTGCTGCTTGTAGCCAAATATCAGGTCGATCCATTGATGCAGTTGGCAGGACACAAACTCGCTCTCCAGAGCCTGAAAACAGAGCAGAGACAGAGCAGTGTAAATGTCAACAGAAGCATTCACCAAACCCGCACTGCACTTTAAGGCACCGTTCCTCATCCCATTACCGAGCAGCAGTTATCGCTGATTCCCCTCCAAGAAGAAACACTAACTTAACGAGCAAAAGAAGAGTAAAAGAAGAAGGAAAAAAAGAGTAAATCCATAACTGATCATAAGGGAGCGTCGGAACATTAGAAAACTCTTGTCGTTCATCAGGGAGCCATTTCAGACCAACTCTTTGTTCCCTTCTCTGCTGGTTGTGGGTGGATAAGAGCACCGTGTTGCTCTTCTGCAAATGCCTCATCATGGGGCTGAGATACAAGCCGTTTTCCCTCCTCATTAGCCGGCAAAAGAGGGAAAAACACATTTATGGTTTCCTCATAAAAACAGGCAATTGTCCTAATTTGTGTAAAGCTGTCGGCTCACAAAAGCCCTCTAAACACGACCAAATTAGAATGAGACAGCCCTTGATTGTCATTGCTGCCTTGTGTCACATTAATTTGTGACAAAACATTAGCCTGTGCTACACTTAAATGGCAATTTATATCATTTAAATTTTACTGCAGAGATGAACGCATCCCTCATTTAAATGTGACTTTCTGACAGCTCATTCCGCATCTAATTCCTCCCTGCTCTCTTAATTACAACTTTAAATCAGGGAGCAAACGCAGGCATGTGAAGGGAATGGAAAAAGCTTAAGGTATGATCATGTTTTTTACTGCTTTTTATGTTTTACTCCATAATGAATGTTATTTCATTATGGACCGAATTCTTGATGCATCGTAATTTGAACTGATTAGAAGCGGTTTCAGCTTTACTTTAAAAACATCATTTAAATAATTCATAGTAGCATATTTTTTTGCCATCAGAACTGTGTATTTGAACACAAAAAGGGATGTATTTACACAAATGATATGTGTACTTGATAATGTCTGTTATCTTTTTTTTCTTTAACTGTATTCATTTTCCAATTTTTTTTTCACTTCTGAAGGTTCACCATGAATATACAGCACTCATTCCACTTTCTCTTTTGTCCAAAATTATGCCCAGCTGAAAATGGGTCAGAGATGTTACACTTTAGCAGAGAAAATAAGGAAATTATGAATTTCATCACTTCATCACATCTAGGAGATCAAAGAAAATAATCCTAAATCAACAAAGCCATGCAGACGTGGGCCTGTATTCTTTGGCAGTTTCATCGGTTTAATTGTTTCAGGCCTGACAAACTGACTATTGTGTTGTGTTGCTGTTCTAATGTTGCAAGATTTGCCAAAAACACAGCAGTCTACCCTCCTGAGAGGCTGAAACCACCTAAAATACACTGAGAGAACATGGAGGAAAGCAGGTGTGACTGGGATAATGTAGCAATCGGCTAATCTAGCACAAATATACATTTGGATCATTTCTGGCTGAAAGACTTTTGGAAGAGCTGATTAGTGACTTATTACTGTGTATTTGCACACTTGAAAATAATGGGCTTTTTCCTTCTTCTCTGTGACCCACTTGGCATATGAATTAGGCACAGGATGAACTAAGGGAAAGCACAAAACAAAACCAAATCCACAGTTTGTTCAGATGAAAAGAACACCTACGCTGAAGCAGAAAGAGAGTCTAGACTTCATGTCTATCCCTCCCTCTGGCATCAGTTGTTTTCATGGTGTTAAGTGTGTTTAAAGGCTTGTGTCATACATTAATGCTTTTTAGTAAGGTTACCGTGTAAACCGAGCAAAGCCTCACTCACTTGTGGTGGGGTGGAAGGGGTGGGAGGGAGAGGGAGGGAGAGAGAGAGAGAGAGAGAGAGAGAGAGAGAGAGAGAGAGAGAGAGAGAGAGAGAGAGAGAGAGAGAGAGAGAGAGAGAGAGAGAGAGAGAGAGATCAGTTCATTATGCGTGTGTATTGACCTTTGACAGGCCCTGCTCCTCTGTTTCCAAAACTAAAGCTGGGCCTGATGGGCATTTAATGTGTACTGCAATCTACTGTCAATCAGGACGGGGAAAACAAAGAGCAGCCGTGTTATTGCGGCTCCCTCTCCAGAGGTCTGCCTTTATGGAAATCACTTGCATGTAGCATGTTTGGGGGGGGTGCTGAAGAGAAAGCATGTGTGTATGACTGCATTATTGCATATGTTTGTCCTGCCACTCCTCTCACACGGAGCTCAGCAGTTACTGACGGAGGCAAAGAACTTTTTCTTCTCATCTGGGAGAAAAACTATCTGCTCCGATTGTTTCCTTTACAGTCAGATACAGACAACACGGCCCCCTGGGAGATCTGAGTAAGACGAAAAGCATTCAAATCATCATTGACTCTTTATCCCCCCCGCAGCATTTTTTAAAATATTTTGAAATACGTGACGAACAGAAATCTGGCATGCACCCATAACTCATTAACAACCGGCCAGGTGAGCAGGTGTGGAGATGTCCCCTTCTGTTGTTCCACACAGCGGCAGAAGGTTGAGGCCGATAGCGGATTCCTGAGGTGGGATCTGCTGTTTCTACGGGGGAACCGCGCAGGATTATTGATGTGGCAATTAGCAGCTAGTGTGTGTGTCATCCTCATCCACGGGGGATGCTCTGATAATTAATGAATAATTTAGCATTCCTTTATGTAAATGCTGATAGGGGGTAGAAGGCGGTGGAATCCCAGTCCTTTATTGTTGAGAATTTGACAAATACACCTCCAAATACAGCGAATCTCCTTTGTTGTGCACCGAGATTCCTTTAATAACTTTCTTGTCTGCATGTTTTCGTTTCTCTTTTTCAAAAACATCTGCAGATCATACTGTGAAATTGTAGCCTGAGGAAATCCACATAAACACAATGACAATTTAACTCCGTGTCCATCAAATATGTTACTCTTTAGTGGGAGAAGGGCTTTCTCCTGACTCAGCCATGTGATTCTGATTTCAGACAGCGACTGATTGCGATTAACCAGCTGGTGGACATTAGACCGGGATTATGCAGCAAGTCCAGAGCAGAAAAATCGAGAACGCCCGACGTCAAAGCAGTGGCTAGTTGGCAGAGCATCATCCTGGAATGCTTTGTCTGCTTAGAAGCGGGTGTGCTCTTTTTCTATCTCGGCTTTTAGCCGACTGCGGTTGTCCTTTGGTGATTATCATCCTGAGCTCAAAAGTAAAAGTATCTGTTAGAGGCCTGCGGGAGTTTATCTGACGGCCCTGCGCTCATTGCGGCTTGTGGTTAGCTTTACGGTCTGGACCGAGCTTTAACGAGGTGATCGTGAATGCTCTGAATGAATTTCCCCGATTGGCCTTAAAAAACATCCTTTTAAGGCCATGCAGAGAGGGTGTGTGAGGATGTTAAAAATGCCACTTAAATCAATGCCCTCATTTGCATGCCATCAGTGAGTCGGGCGTCTGCGCGTGCGCCGGCGACAGCGTGGGCTGCAATCGAAACACATGCTGCGTGGAGATTGTTGTCAGCAGGAGACTGTTTTCTCTTGTATCGATTATGGATGGAAAAAGCAAACACTTGTCTGGTCTGTATACTCCGAAATGACTGCCTCGAAATGAGCTGATCAAAACATCCTGGAAAGCACATTCGACATCTGTGCCAGTGAAACAGATTGCATTTTCATTTGAGAAAAATTACACAGCTAAACAGTGGAATTAGTGCTGCAGTCCCTTCAAATTTGGTGTAATCATACTGAATGCCTAATGTGCGCTATATTAAATCCAGCTAGCATGTTTCCAAGTTGACTGAACATCATCGCACTAGAAGAAGCCACTTTTAAACATAGTGTCAGTTTGTTTTTTCTTCTTCCAAGTTCAGCAGATCCCTTTGATTTTCCCCTCTACTTATCCTCTCACTGTTGGTGCTGCTCCCTCTCTTCCTCCTGCTTTTCTTCCAGCCATCTGATCCTTTGGATCAACTTCTCTGGAGTTTCCTTGCCCTGAGGTTGACAAGCGCTCTGATTAAAGGGCTTATTAGCTTGCTGTAAATGAGAAGCCGGCTGTCATTTTGAAGTCGGAGGCCTGCTGCCAGCCGGGGGAGAGCCGCCCCACCAACGTGGAAAAGAGAAGGGGGGGCAAGGGATGACGTAAAGCATAAGCATTTCCTTTATCCTCATATTCACACACCAAGAAAAACCCCAGATGGGCTGTGTGTTCCTTCAGCCCTCCCGCCTTCCTGCTCTAGTAATTTGACAGGTCACGACTGTGCGAGTTCTGGACGCGGGTCAACAGAGGCGCTCGTGCTGGCAAGTGGAACCTGAAACTCTAGTCCCAACTCTCTGCTGCTTACCCGTCCCAAAGCTCTTATTGCCCCTCACCCACCAAGAAAAAGAGCAAGAATATCACGTTATGGTGAGTGGATTGAACTTAAAATATTTTTTGGTTGAGTCTGCCATGACATGAATGAAAAAGTGCAGTTAGTAATCCAATTCATAGAGAAGGAATAAACAATACTGCTTGCAGGAACAGGATGAAGGGGAAAATTTAGATGTTTGGTTTTCATCTACTATGAATGAATATAGCTGAAATAATATGCTTTGAAATAAATACTTTAGCTGAAAGAATAATAAAAAAAAAACATCTACAGGAGGAAATGTCCAATTCTTGTCTATACTACAATCTAAACAGCAGCTAACAAGCACCTGCAAAGAACACATCTATCTGCCTCCACACTGATCGGCTAACAAGCTAGCAGATACATCACCGGGAACTGCGTGAGCAGGTGAGTAGAGGCTAAATCAGCAGTGGAGCTGATTAAAGGCGAAGCCACGGTGAAGAGCATAGCCTGCAGAATGAGTGAACATTTGGGTAATTGAAAAGATCGCTGCTGTTCGAGTGGATGATCTCTGCAGCTGTCTGAAGCTCACGTTTGTGTGATTGGGATAGATGACTCCAGGATCAGCTTGAGAAAAGAGGTTATGTCATCTTATTTTTGTGGTATTCTTGTATTTTTATGCTGCATATGCAGGCAGATAAAGATCACCAACCACAGAAGACCTTGCACAACATAGAATATGAATTAAAAATCCTTGCTTCCATGTTTGACTTAAATTTTGATGTCTGATCAGTCTGCATCAGTCACAGTCCAGTCTTCTCTCGGTTCTGTGCAAGTCGGCATCTGTCTGCACCCTTGAAAATATGTGAAATAATCGATCATTGCTGAGGACGGAGGGCAAAGACATCTGTTCAAACGGAACAAAGATGACAAAACAGATGTCTGAGAGGCAGCAGGGAGCCTGGAAACAGGCGAACGCTGCAAAAGAGTATCTCAGTGGACTTTGGCAGAAGTAAAATGAGAGTGTGGAGGAGTGCAGGAAAAAGGGAGAAGGACAACATTAGTGAGTGAGTTTGTCAGCAGCAGTACATCATCTCATTTCTCAGGCTCTCATCGGCCTCCTCCATTACATCACTGAAGAGGAGGACGAGGGGGAGCAGGGAAAGAGGGGGACAGCTCGTAAAACACTGAGCACACAGTAAACATGTCTGCCCTCGTGCATGACAATACCCCTACAGTGAACGCTGCCTGACATTAACCAGATAACCCCCCTACCGCTGTCCCACGTGCTAGTTCCCATCCAACAACACAGCTTTTGGCAGACACCAGGGAAACAGATTAGCGCTAAGCTATCAAGGCAAACTCTGTTGCTCAAGACCGTGTAGCTGATGTTAAGATTTTCACCCAATCAGTCATTCATCAGTGCGTAAGAGTACGTTAGTGGTTAGTGACTGGTCCTCGAGGTGGTTTACCTCAGCTCACACATGAATTCCTGAGGTGGGGGGTTCTGTGAGGATAAAACATGGAGGCTGGTGGGAACAGCAGAGTGTGCATCCCAGCAGCAGTCTGTGCATCCCAGCAGCAGTCTGATCGGAAAGTGCAATGTGGACGAGAGGTGAATGTAAACAGCAATGATCTTTGACTTTGTGGGACTTGGAATCTGAGCTTGGGAGCTTCCATGTCTTGTGGGAAAAAAGAAGTGGGACGTGCTTTTGTCTTCGCGACCCCGGCCTCTCTCGGAATTTCATCATATGAGAGTATTTCAAAATATCCTAAACATGTTACTGAGTTGGGAGAGTTAAAAAAAAAAAATACCAAGCAACCTCAGCTTCACCCTTATTTGATCACAGATTGGTGGGATAATGGACTTGTCGACCATGATGGTGTTGTTTCTGAAGGTGTGAAAGGCTGTCAGCATATAAAACTGACAAACTTCAGACTTTCAGAGTCCTCTGTGGAGTCTAGGAGGGGGGTAAAGGTGATTCGGCTCAAATTAAAATGACATTTGTCTGTTTGCACCAAACATCCATGTAGACGCTTACCTCACATGAACAGCTGGGGGAGCTATGAAATGGAATGGATAACTGAAATGGATAGTTCAAAGATCATTTTAGGTTGAGATACTTACCGCTAAATTTATGTCATTTGTTCAAATGCCAGTCACTTGTTTCATTTATTTTTAAGCATTTGGAATACAGCACGTAGGGTTGCTATTTTTGCTAGAAGCAGCTGCCAACTATTCCATGATTTAACATCTTCAGGGCAGAGGTGATCTGATTAATACTGGGATTTCAGATCAGACTGGCTGTTTATCAGTAGGATCTGTAGCGATAACAGCTCAAAATGTCACTGTTTATTCAACATGACATTTCATCTCAAGTGGTTTGAATGTCAACTTTAAAACAAGACGCCTGAAATAGAACAAGTACTTCAGAGCTTTAGAGTCATATCTGACAAACAATGGCCGAAGAAACCGCATGTGTCCTGCAGAGGGGTAGGGAGAGGGCTCCAACGTGGGTTCTTAATTACACAGGCAGTGTTTAGTCCTTCACACACCCCTGCCTTCGTGTCATACCAAGATCCTGGATTTGACAGAGGAGGAATGGCCAAGATGGGACTAAAGCAGAAGGTGAGGCCATGGCAGCAGACTCTGGCCAAGCCTCACTGTGGAATGAATCATCTGGCAATAACATTTCTGTTATCACAAGATAATTATGTCCGAACTGCCGAAAGGCACACCACAACAATTGAACACGGTCCACCATCTTGGTTCGAGCCTCAGAGCCATCACTCTGTTGGTTTTGCCAATTCAACTAAAAAGGCTTTCAATGAGGGCGTTTCCATCCGCCTCTGTCCATGCTTTTAAAGAGTGGACGCTCCACCATAGGAGAAGGGCCAAAGCTGGCCAAAGCAATGCGGCAAAGTGCTTTCCCCACAAGTAAACTTCAAGTGATGTCTACGAAGCAGCTTGGTTTAAATGTTGAAGGGTCGTGACAGTAAATCTGGTCTTGAAATAAATAAATAAAAACCAATGTGTGTGTGTGTGTTAATAAAGTTTAAACAAATGTTCACTAACTCAAAGCCGGTAGGAGGTAGCCAGTATAACATGTGGTGGTTTAAGCTGCTCCATGTCAGCAGATCCAATGAAGCCTGGAGTCATGACAGCACAGGTAAACACATGTAACCTTACACAAGCACACACACGCGATCACCTGCTAATGGTAAGCAGACCCAAGACGTGAAATGTGGCCATATACAGTGGAGTGTCACAGCGGTTGATATCACCCAGAGACAAGTATTTATCTGGCAGAGGAGGGATCAAGTTCTTAACCTCTTGTGTGACCTTCTGGTAAAAACAACAACGAGACCCCTGATCTATCTGGCATGTCGCCTCAAAATCTGTGTTTCTGCATGTGCATGCGTGTGCGGGAGCATGTTGAACCAAGAAGAAAATGTGTGCTTTCACTAGCTTGCATTTAAATGTTTAATATAAGATAATGTGTGTTGCAGCTTATCTATAAGCAATAAAATAAACATAAATCAGGCGTAAAGTTTGGCATGTTTACATCTACTTGATTCTTTTTTTTTAATGCCGTTGTTGCACAGAGGCACAATCCTTTACTGTGAGAGGATTTTAATGGCGTTTCCAGATTGGGCCCTAATTAGCTGTTCATCATCTAGGACTCATAACCAGAGTGGAGACAGCAGGAGTGTGTGTATTTGAAAACTGGTGTGCATTTGCGTGTGTCTGTGTGTTCTCTCCGCGTGTTGTGAGGCCATTAGCAGCAGACAAGCTAACGAGAGCCAAACAGCCCATTAACTCTTTCAGTCTTCCTCTCTGGTCCTCACCGTGCTCATCCCTCTCCTTGCAGAACCACAGTTGCCAGCTGACACCTTCTAATGCCAGCTATCTGTCATGACCAGAGAACTGTCCACCCACACACCCCTCTGTCTACCACATCCTCGACTGCTTCTTTCCTTATATGATATTCTCTGCAGGGTCACAAGGTATCCAAAAATGTTAAAATCAGAAACAAGGAAATTCTGACCTCTCAGATTCATGAAAAACTTCCCCAGCAGTTCAACAGGGCTTGTTATATTCATGTAGACCCACACCTGCCTGCAGGACTTAGCCGTAAGCTTGATCAATACCTCACTCGGCACACAGCAAATAAAGAAGCCATGGGCTGGAATTTGATTAGCCTCAGAGCAATACATGGGCAGGTGGCTGTGCATGAGCGTGAGCCATTTGGATAAAGCCAAATTGCCCCCACCGCACTAAATTGGACACAAAGGGAAGGAGTAAATTCAGGGAGCGGAGGTGGATGAGAGCGCTGCACTTAAACAGGCAACAAAAAGCTGCTTTGTGCTTGCAGGAGCACAAAGCACATTAGCACACAGATGTTAACAAGTTGGCTTTTTCAGTGTTATTGTTTTCACAAATTTCTTGTAGATACAATAAGCCATCTAGATTATGAGTGTTTTAAAAGGTATGGTCCACGGCTGCATGTAGAACAATACTCAGGAGAACAGCAGAAAACATGGTTTCATTATAAACTAAGGCTTTTTAAAATCCAGATACAGCATTGCCAAAACACTCAACCTCGAACTGTATTCCTACAAATTTAACCGCACAAGCTTCCCTTGACGCAGCCACCATGGCCTGGACCGCGCTGACAGCCAAACACGGAGACGTGGGTGATTAATGAAAGGGGCCTGGTCGTATCAGTGGGGTGGTTAGCAGACCCCGCCACCAGACTGTGCAGGTCACTGAGCACACCCAGCCCCATCAGCACCCATTACTACTGTGGGCACACATCACCCAGGAAGCTGCAGCTGCTTCTAACCCAAACATCTGCCTCAAGTGGAACACTGCCTACAGAGAATTCATCATGGTGTTATCAACATAAACAAACTTTTAAAGCTGAAGGAATAAAAGTTCCAACGATAAATCACTGCAGCGCAGATACATTTTGACCTTCACGATGGATGAAGGCAGTGTGATCCAAAGAGTACCTTCGCTTTCCAGCTTGTATGTTTGTGTGCGCGTGTGTGAGAGAGAGAGAGAAAAAGAGGGAGGGGGGGGAGAGAGAGAGAGATAGAGAGAAAGAAAGAGAGAGAGGGAGGGGAGATCACCTACAATAAAACTATGAAAGTTGGTCTGATATCCGGCATTCATATACACAGAATATATTTCTGCAGCCAGGCAGGCAGGAAGGATAGATCAGAAACAGGATACTGCATCATTGCTCTGCACACAAACACAAACGCACGCGCTGGCGCACACCAGATGTGTTTGTGTGCGGAGCAAGAGCAGAGAGATGGCGAGGTGGATAAGGACGGAAGGTGAGGTGATGTTGAATCACTTTTCCAACACGGCAATCTGAGACTTGGAGTATGTTGAAGGAGCAGGAGGCTCAAATAACAGGAAGGACTATGAGACGGTCAGGAAATAACACTGTCTCTTTGAATTAGCATTTCCAGGCAAAGTATTGAGGGGGCGGCACAAATCCGGGCAAGTTTTTGCATTATTCTGGGTTAAATAAGAATGGAGGTAGAAACAGAAATGTGTGTAGGTTTACAGTTCACAATGTTGATATGTACCAAAATAATCAAAACTATTTGTATTGAAGTAAAGAGCAAACTTCCAAAAAGTGTTTACACGTGAGAACTTCTCACCAGGCGATTTATGCGCACAAACTCCTCTGGGCTCTTGGCCCAAGGGGGCAGCTCCACATCAGAGACCACTGTGCCATCCTCCATCACTCCCAGGCTGTAACTGTTGGCATTGACAAACATCTCAGGGAGGTAGTAGAACTCTGGGACCAGCTCCTGCATGGGGACAGCACAGACATGCATTTTAAATCGTGTTCGGTCACTTCCAAACATGTGAAAAAAAAAGAAAGAAAATAAAAAAAACCTCACAGGGTTGGCTTGGCTGCAGTTTTCCTGTGATCCAAATAAACTCATTTGCGTTGGTTGTATTTAAACGGCAGAGTTTTCTATCTCCTCTTCCAGAGGAAAAAAAAAGCAGCCAAATTCATTGCTAACTATGATGATTTTATTTGACTGTCCCAAACAACACAAAGCATTTTAAAATTGGCAGATACGGAAGAGAAGTGCAGTTATGACAGGGGAAGTAATCCCATATGTGTAGCTATTTGTTATTCTTAACAAAGCAGAACTTGCCACAATAAGCATAAACATTGAGACAGAATTTGAGCTCAAAAGCATATAGACCACGCCACAGGACTCCACTTTCATGTTGCTGTTATATCTCACTGGCTGTTAAACACAAGGATGCATCAAGATACTGGAGAAAGTCTAATTTTTTTTAACTGCACAAATGTGTACTTATGTCAAAATGGCTTAGTCTCCAATGATGCAGAACTACTTTTGCTTGTATGCAGTGCATAGAAATACAAGCGATGCTAGCAAGCCAGCGAAGTGGTTGGTAACCTGGCTGCCTGACAGCATGTAGTGTGATGACAAGTGCTGACTGGCCTATTTGAGCAGGACAGATAGATACAAACATGTCGACAGTCTGACATTAGAGATGAGGAGACCACTACCAGCATCAAGCTGACAGCCTGTCAGGTAACGATGTAGGTGAGCAAATACTCCAGACTACAGACCTCACTGACTCCTAAAACACTGATTTACAAGGGCTTGATCATGATTAGCTGTAAAAATTAGCCACTTTTTTAAAATTATCTATATGATACAGCCATCTCTCCTTAGTGGGAGAAAACCTCCAATCAAATGAGCAAGCAAACACACGGGTTTAAAACAACAGAGCACTTCCTCACTTCTGAAATGTCTTCACCCCACAAAACCTGACCTCAGACTGAAAGGTCAAACTCTTAACGAATCCTCCAGCTCACCCAGGTTCACTGGCTACAGCCTGGTGTAAATTTGAGCTGGAGGTGCCAGGGTTTTTACACACACACACACGCACACGCACACACACGCTCTCACACTCACACTCACACTCACACACACACTCACACTCACACTCACACACACACACACACACACACACACACACACACACACACACACACACACACACACCTGGAGGGCTTTGCTCACCCAACACTCAAACCTCTTTGCATGGACTATTATGTGCAATGGCCCCTTTGCTCTGGCCTGGTCAGAGGCCAGCCCCTCTGATCCCCAATCCTGTCCTGTCATGGGTCACTGGATGGGGCTCTGGCCTCTGGGCTTCTCTGCTACACTTCCACAGTGGCTACTTCTAACTCCTCTGCTGCTCTCTCTCTCCTGCACCGATGCCTTTGGGCTTAAGCTGGAGGTCAAGGGATTGGGAACCAGAGGTCACACTAGCGTCACCCAGGCTAGAGACACATTGAATCTGGGTGTTGTAACCTATTATCACCCATTCTTTACTAGTGGTCTATGAAAACACTGGGACTTTCTGCCCTCTGGCAGAGACAGAAGTTTGGTATGAATGCTCCCAGTGCAAAAGCTAAATGGTGTACTTAGCATACTAAATTGATACATCTCATTGCTAATTCCTCTTTTGCCTAGAACCATAATATGTGTGTCCAAGTGGATAAAGTCGACTGACTTTCAATCAAAATATGCAAAAAACAAAACAAAACAAAAACTGAACACTGGAACAATGCAACAGGGTCCAGATTCCTCCTTTATTTTGATGTGAGGCTGAGTTCTCACAGTTTGATCCACACTGACAGGTCTAGACTGAGAGAGCAAACGAGGGCTCTTGTTGAGCTTTTGCAATCAAGCATTGGCCAGCTATGTCGTAACGCAATCCATATGTTTTATCGTCAGGGTTTGAGGGGGGGAGAGGGCGGTAAACGCATCCAAGCGTCAAAACCTCCCCCCAGCACCACCGTTGTTCTTCCATCTAGTGACCCACAGCCAGCAGACCGAGCAATGCCCAGCCTTGACACAGAATGTCTGACTGTAGTCGTAAATGTTTTAGGGGTGCAGTTAAAGCGTATACTATGGGGGTTCGAGGGAATGACCTGTGCTGTTGCAGGGCAGCTCCGAATTTGGGGCCCAGTGGGCAAAGATTCAAGTCCAGGTTATAGCTGGCTGAATGGGAGACAGACAGCTGGGAGAGATGAGGATTAGACTCACGCTTTGATCAGAGGACCAGGAAGCTTTCATTGCACTGGAACAATGATTGGTAATGACTGGACATTCCTCTTTAGAATCTTTTTCTCATTTCTCCGTAAAGATGCTTATTCTTAATAGTGTGATGCTCTTTATCTCTTTTCTAAGCTCTAGCTGTCTTAAAAATCAAAGGGTTTAACTTTCTGAACCCGTGTAGAGTACCTTGACATCAGATGTGTCTCTCTGGCAGTTTCTCCAAGCCCGGGACACAGAGGAGAAGGTGCGATCAGCATGGTCAAACTTTCCTCCTTGGAAGTTCAGGAAAAATGTGGTAAAGGGTTCCTGTAGATCAGGAGGGAAAAAAGAAAGGCCCTTTATTGGTAACTGGCAGCAGCTACGATGAAATAGATATATCCAACGTGAATATAACAATGTAAATATAACACGATAATGCAAGACAGTGTTCCAGCTTCTGACTCAATGCAGCCCCATGTCAACAGCTGAGTAACTCTACCCCTTCTACATGCTCTCTAAGAATCTGGAATCCAAAAAGGAGCAAATAAAATAACAGCAATCCATCAAGAGCCAATACACTAGTGCAACTGACGCATTTCTAATCATGTATAATCTGGTTAGGACGGATTCATCTGGCATGAAAGGACCCGAGTGACGTGAAAACAATATGCTGAGCCACAGCTAAAACTAATACAGTAAATAGCTAATTAAATTGAGCTTGAAATGACGTAAGCCTCAGTTGTTTAAAAGGGACTTTAACCACATTCTCTCTCTCTTAAGGCAATCAACACAATAGAGCAGGATTAAGTGCTACGAAATGCACAAAATGGACACAAACAGTGTTTGATTTCATTCTGATGGTAGGTTTGATCTTTAAGTGGGAGGTTTCTGGTAAAGTGGCTTTAAAATAAGCCCACTAATGATGTGCAGGGATCAATGAAGTGACTCTACTGGGAGTCGCTCAGACAGTGAGCTACTGTGACAATAACACAAGAAAAGTGCACGCGGGAGAAACTTAGTAACCTCTCTCCCTCCCTCGAGTGCAATATGGAAAGATTGATGTCTTCTATTCGAAGGTACAAAATAACATGCTAGGTATTTTGAAAAACCAATCGACTTATTTCTCTGCTAAAGTGTCACCGTAAGTGGAAAAAAGGCCAATGTCTTACCATTATTTAGCAATGTGACAAATTAAGAAACAATAAAAGAATTATTCAAAAAATAAATGAATAGAAATCCAGACAGGATGAAATAATATATGTTTTCTCTATTATATTAAAAAACCCACAAGTTACAAATTTAAAGTTTAAGCACGAAAACAGCTAATCAACTCAAATTTAGATGCATCAATGTAATTTTCTACATTATTTAGGAGGTTGGAAATGGGCACATTTCTTTAAATAGACTTACGATGCGCAGTAGCCACATGAGGGTGAAGCTGGAGGTGGAATAATGGGTACCATAGTGGAACTTCGGCACCTGATCATCCTCCCAAGACTCAAATCTGTCCGAAAAGAAAGCTGCTCTCTTTGGGTTCAGAGCACCGATGGGCTGTGGGGAGAAGTTTCACAGAAAAACATTTCATTTTTATATAATGAAAAGTTATAAGGAAAAAAAAGATGTAATTTATTTCTGATCTTGAGGTATAGATGAGCAGATGCAGATTAATGTTACATCATCAGTTGATTTAATTTTGCTCGGAATACAATCAGGGATCTGTCTTTGCAAAATAAAAGCAGCAAGGCAAATTAAACTGGTAACCTTTGTGCAATCTCACATGAATATTAGATGATGTTTCCCTTCAGACAGAAATCAATCCTTTCCCACAGAGTGCTTTTTAGAGGCTGAGATACGGAGCCCCTGCAGCTGTAGTCTGTCAGAGAAAACTAATGTGCTCCAATGAAAGAGGACCAACTAGGAATATCAATAGCCAGGCTGAGGGCTCCTTTAATTGCTGCTGTTATTAATATGTATCTAATATACTGGTCACTAGTCAAGAAAAAAAAGGTTAACTTGCATTAATTTTACATTACTCTCCAAAGCCAATAACCCTGAGCTGCTCTGCTATTATTTAAAGACTCATTTATAGAAATCACTTTCAGGCTGGTTCAATTTTTATTACTATTTGGCTCGCACAAACCTCCCTTGATCGCTCCTTCTCTCTCTCTCTCACACACACACACGCACATGCACGCACGCACGCACGCACGCACGCACGCACGCACGCACGCACGCACGCACGCACACACACACACACACACACACACACACACACACACACACACACACACACA
>BJFM01001784.1:117898-159993 GCA_016586285.1 Arothron firmamentum
AAAAAAAAAAAAAAAAAAATCACCATCATTGAATGACAATGAAAAAAGCTTCCAACTAACTGGACAACAGTGATTCACCCCTACCAACACGACTCAGTACATGCTTATGTGTGGAAAATGTTCCATTCCATCTCAGTCGCCAAGCGCCCCCGCTCTTCCTCACAACGTAGGAAGAGGAGATGCTCCCAGGACCAGAACAAACATGTTCAAGTGTACTGTAACTCATAAATGTGTTTCCTCCAACACATCCCATGTCCATTACTGCATGCCTTTTGCTTTCCATGGCTGATTTATTGGGCCTCTTTGTTTCCAGCATCTAGACATCTGCTCAAACATTTCACTCTTTAAGTAATCTTCTGTCCTCCTCCTGCTGGACAAAATCACATGGAAATGAAGTTCCCTCTTAAGCGGAGAGCTGGCAAAATAAGGATTACTTTTTGTTCCTTCTGTCTGTATAAGAAAATAATTGCATGCCTGCTTAGAACACAAGGGAGGATCTTTTCAAGCGGCCTCAGCTTTCAGAGTGTGTGTCTATCTGCAGGGTGCATTTAGGGGCAAATGTCATCGTTTTAAACCTGATAACTTAATACTCCCTTGTAGCTCCCTGCATTACTTCATTTCCTGTAGTATTGAGGAAGGTCAAATGCAAAGGAATTAGATAACAAAGTTTTGAATTATAGCCAGAATTCAACAGCTGGACCATCAACGGAAGTGACAGAGAACAGAGACGAGATATTTCAGCTCACGAACGGCCATACGATGAATATGAAGAAGGGAGGCAGAGCAGTAAAGGTCATAATCAGCAACTGCCAGTTATTAACGAGCTGATTTACTCATGATCATGGAAATTACACAGGCACTAAATGGACTTCAACTTCTCTGTCTCTGACACACACACACACACACACACACACACACACACACACACACACACACACACACACACAGAGTTTTATTTTCATCACAACTGATTTGCTCTTAACAGAAAAAAAAGTTCTGTTGAGGAAATGAGCGTCTGACCTTTGACAGATCTCTGAAGTTGCTGGGCAGAGTGAGGTCAAGTTCCTCTGAGTCATAGTTAGTGATGACCCAGGGGAAGACTGGGTACTGGTTAAGGTCATTGTAGGTTCGACCTATAGTGGAAGAAATGAAAACGTGAAATTGGCGGTCTGTGTGATCAACAGTGCGATCTTTGTGACCTCATACTTGTACAAGATGTCCTTACCGGCGATGGTGTTGACAAAGATGAGGTATTCAAAGTTAGTTATCTCTCTCCGCTGCCAACGCTGGGTCATGTTCGCGGCTTTGAAAAGCTGCTTTGGTGTAGCCAGAGAGATTCGCCTAAAAGACAGAAAACCAGAAATCACATCAGTTAAAGGCATCCGTGTTTCTTTGACAAGACTCAAAGTCTGTCTGTGAATCACAGGAAGAGCATTTGCAGAATATAAAAGAAAAAGAGGCCTTGTGCGTCACTACACCGCTGTGATTACAGATGTCATGAAATGAATAATCCACTGAACTTTCAGTCTTGCAAATTAAATAGAAAAATTGGCAGTAAATTGAGTTCAATATGTGTCTTTCCGTGCATGTGTGCACACAGAAGCCAGTGCCTGATGTAGTGTGCTGGAGGACAAAAACAAATGGCCCACTCTCCAATTAAATCTAAAGAAAATTATGGAATTAATCACTGTCGGGGAGTGAGATTATAGCCATTAGGCTTCTCAAAGGTGAAATACACTTTATGAAACAAATACAAATATGCTTTATGAAACACAGCGTTTCTTTATTTTGAAGAGTCACCAAGCAATGACGTCTATTTACAGAAATAGATTGGGGGTTTTTTGTGCCAAAAACTGTTTCTCTATAGAAATTTTGTTCCAAACTATTAAAACAAATAGGAAGTTTGGGTTTTTAATAATAATTGTAAATATTTTGAGTTGCAGTGGATTGTGGATTTAGCACAACTTAAACTGTGTGTGTGTGTGTGTGTGTGTGTGTGTGTGTGTGTGTGTTAGCTATGTTGCATGTAGTATGTTTGAGAGGAGGATGGTTCCTCCTTAGCCCTGTTCTAACATTTGTAACAGCCGTGTGTCACCTTGTCTGTGGCAGACCAAAATTCGTTCCCACCCCAACTCGTGGAAGACTGTGGACCACCTTCTTGACTGTGGCTGCATCTGGGAAGTTAAACATGACCGCCACTGTGGAGAGTCACAGAGGAAGATCAAATTATCTATCCAAATAGAGCCAAAAATAAAGAATTTCAGAACATCTCTATCAAGTGTCTTCTCACTTCTGTTGGCCATGAAGATTTCCACAGCAGTGTTCTGCAGCAGGTATCGTCTGGAAAAGATGGCACGGATCTCTGTGAAGAGCCATTTTCCATGAAGACCTTCTGTATAAGCTAGAATCTGGGAAAGCAAACAGAAAAACAGTTAAGTGGGTTACGTTCAGTTCACGATGAAAGGAGAAGGAAAAAGACCACAGTAGGACAGAATTCAGGATCGGGGGAGGGCAGACAGGAGGCCGGGTTAGTCCATTTTTCACTCAGTGATGACACCGGCGCCGGAAGAGCAGGATTATTGTGTTATATTGATCAGCCTCAATGAAAAAGAGATTCTTTTAGCTAGATAATGGGTGCTTCAGCAAGGAGGAGTGAGGGTAATGTTCACTTCACTAAAACACAATCCATATTACAGCATACAGGTGGCTCAGAACGCCATAACTGCCCAAGAAACTGAACAAGTTAATAAAATATGGAATATAAAGCTCAGTGTGACATGAATACGGTTGGAGGAACCTGACAAGGTTGCAATGTTAAATTCTTGCAGTTTAAAAAATAGGTAGATGGGGCCTCTCCAGACTTCAATCACACTCCTGCCAATAACAGCATGTAGATTTTAGCGAGCTTAGCTCTGTTTTGGTCACTAGGATTTTGTTCCAACCTTTGAATACATTTTTCTTAAAAGTGTAAAGCTGAGCTTATATACAGATATATGGGGAAAAGAAAAAAGAGACACTTTAGGGTTTTACACCATGGTTCACAGGCTGTGTTATTAATCAGAAGAAAATTCAAATGTGACCTAGCTAGCTGGCCAGATTTAAGTTAGAGGGGCTCATTAAGGTAGAGGACAGAAGAAGGGAGCAGCTGAGGCCCTGGCCAACCAGCTGAGGACAACCTCTCCGTTGCTGTCACGATGAGGAATAAGACCCGGACAGACTCACTTGAAAGTCTCTGGAGTTCAATTAAATTTGGATTAGTGGCTTGGAGAAGCTTCCATACCAGGGGCCTAAAGATAACTATACCAGTCACCACTGGCCTGTAGCAAACCACAGCACGTGTGCAGCGCCCCCGGGGATAAACAACACAACCTACGACCCTTCATCCACAAGAAAAACAGAATTCTGCAGAAAGTATGCAGCATTTTAGAAGCCTTATTTTCTGAAATCACCTCCAGCACGTGGTTCTGAAATAAGATAAGATGGGAAGATACATTTGATTTGATAACTGATTTTCTTTTCCGTCTGATTACTGAGACTTCAGATGATCCTGATGAAATTCCTGTTTTTAGATTTACAGTGAGTGAACGTGTGGGAAGTAACCTTTCACCTCTAAACGGTGGTGTTTGGCTCATTTCATCCCATAGAGTACTCTCATAACCCTCCAGAAGAGTGTCAAGAAAACAACCAGGGCTGATGTGATATAGTTGCAGTGTCTGATTCCACAGATAGATATGACACCAGAGGAGGCAGCGAGGGATCATTTTTCCCTGGACGAATGAATCTCCACGAAGGCGTGGGGAATAGTGCTCCATGTTCTGAGATCATCGTCCATATCGGCAGCAGCCTTTCCTTTGCAGATGAAAAAGCCGAGCGGGTGACAAGAAGCGTGACAAACTATCCGCCGTAGTAATGCTCCAGACGTTCTGACCACATCTGGACAAATGGCAGTAGTGTGAAGGTTATTGTCCACGCTGGAATTATGTCTGCAATAGCCTTCTGCAAGATTAATAATAATGGCCCAACAGAATCAGTCATGCTGGAGGAGATGATAATGGTACAGAGACAAAGAAGGCTTGCAAACCCACCAAAGCATCACGGTGATCGGTTATTCCGTTAAAAATAAGAAATAAATACCAAAATAACGCAGAGTCAAGTTGCGGAGACTAGCTGAATAACTGAAATAAAGGAGGTGAATGGGATTAGTTCATTACGGTACTGGTTTTATCCCCGGATTCAGGTCTGCTGCATTCTAAGAACAATTTCAAAGCCCCACAGAGGAGGACGCAGCCAAACAGAAAACAAAGGAACTAGATGATTGCAATACTCTCTCAATCTCTCCCTCCTCCTCCTCCTCTTTCAACCTGTTTGTGCGCCAGGCTGCTGCTCATTTTTGAAGCACTGTCGTTTGTCTTTGTCAGATGCCCAAAAGACTATGGAATGAAGAGGGACAGATGAAGAGGGGCTGGGTGGCTGCGGCTGTGGTGTGTAACCGTATGCACGCACACACACACATGCACACAGTCACTGCAGAATCCTGCAGACAGTCCTCACCAGCGATCCCTGTCTATCGTCCCTTCCCTGGTTTCCTTTACCCACCGCTACCTCCTTAGAAACACTGGTAAAGTCGAGAGGAGCATCATGAAATTTAATTGAAACTGCACTGAATTGGAGGAGCGTAAAGGGGAGCAACAGACCAACTATCACCCGCACGGTTCAAGATAGATGAGCCTCTCAACTGCGCCAGAGTGTGTGTTTGCGTGTGTTTGGGCTGATAAGACCCATGAGTTGAAGAGGACCGGAGCTTGTGCCATTTCTAATAAAGCAAAATTGATATTTGTCATAAAATATGGTATAAAACTGAGCTGTGCTCAGAATTGCAGCTGTGCATATTTGCTTGTTGGGTTTAATGTGCTGTGTAGTATTGCTGAAAGAAAATGGCTGTGATTGAAGTTCAATTTGTTGCCTGTTATTAAGTATTTCCGCATGGCTGCCTCAGTTAAAGGATAATGGATGAGGGATTTATTATTACCTTTTGGTCAAATGAAGTGGTGTGGGAGATAAGGTGATGAAATTAATGAGCGGGCGGAAGAGAGGTGATCCATCAACATCAAAACGGAGACGAGGGACAAGCTGCATCGGTAGAACTTGATAGAATTCATTAAAAAAAAAAAAAAACCTGTGGACTTATCAGTATGTTGATGTTTTTCATTTCTTAGAACGAATGCTTAACTCCCCGCCCCTTACACACTAACTTACCTACAAGAGCCGCTCGATGTATCTAAGAGTTAATTAAGAAATTTGAGAAATATTGCCTAAAAAAGCATATGTGATTTTCGAACTCAAGGAAATATAAAAAGGAGTGCAAAGGTTGGTTGGTTAAAATATTATTAACTCTGAAGGCCACTTTAGTTGCCTCAGCTCTAAAGCATGACATCATAGTGATAAGACACAGCTTAGCTGACCAATAAAAGCGGAATGAGGGATGTCCGTACCACCTGGATCATACATGACGCATGTTAGCCTGGTCTTCTATCTAAAATATGATTGGTAAATCCTCATGCTGTTGTGACGCTCCAGATCGTAATCACTTACAATATTTAAAAGTGGGATGCTATTGCACAAAGGGAACATATCTATTGATGTATTAGTGCACTGTGGGGACATTACAGTGTGGACTGGTCACGTATCATTCCAAACTGAGGTGAACTCTACTACCCCTGGTCGTAACTCAACTTACTAGCTCTAATAATTTTGCTCTCACGGTTCCTTTATACATATTTTCTTTTTTCACCTCCTCCAGTCATCCTCAGCCCCACCATCCCTCTGTCCCTGCCTGGTAAATGAGGCCTTGTCAACCCCCATCAGCAAATGAGTTCATCAGACTAACGAGCAAGCAAAGACCCCGACACGCTAACAAGGGTCTGTTGGCTGCCTGCGCCTCTGGACCAATCAGGACCCTCATCACCATTGACACAAAGCCTCCCTGAGCCCTCTGGAGCCAATTAAGACAGATTTTGGTTTTGAGATTGACTGATCGTCAGAAAAAAAAAAAGGTTGGAGGAAGAAAGCAGGACAGTACTGGAAGCAAAGGTAGAGAAGCATCGAAATCTGAAAGCAATGCTGCTTCCAAGACAGAAGAATGTGCAATCATGTGACCTTACGACAGTGAAACCACATGACTGTACTTTCACAGCTGAACAGTTGTGCTGTAACCTTTGAACCGCAACAGGATGGAATCCAGTTATGTCTAGTCTTGTGCTCAGAGAGAATAGTAAATCACTGAAAATATTGACATTTAAAGTGTAAATAAGCCATCCAGACTGTATTTATTAATGAGGAAACTGGACATCATATCTTTCCTGGAACGTCCTGTGCTCGACCACGAATCCTTGTTTTGACACACATCTTTGATTTGCGAACAACAATAAGATAGTTGCTGCATTGTGTCACCTTTAAGCAGCTCCGTTCCCCGTTTCCAGCCTGAATGTTGAGCTAAAGCCAACCGGCTGCTGGCCACAGCTTCATTTCCAACAGGCTGATATGACATTAGTATCAATTCTCTCATCTAACTCTTGGCCAGCAAATATCTGCATTTCCCCAAGTGTCAAAGCACATCAGAAACGTAAAGGCACCACTTGTGTTTTTAATCACGTTTCTCTGAAAGGAAAAGGGTCTGTAGACATCACCATCTTCTGTAGAAAAATCTTTTGGTATAACTTCAAGACAGAAAAAAAGGGACCAAGTTCACGTGTCGGACATGATTA
This sequence comes from Arothron firmamentum, assembly GCA_016586285.1. Taxonomy (NCBI): domain Eukaryota; kingdom Metazoa; phylum Chordata; class Actinopteri; order Tetraodontiformes; family Tetraodontidae; genus Arothron; species Arothron firmamentum. Next base: position 124,663 of record BJFM01001784.1, read on the forward strand.
ATAGATTACATGTTTTCTCAACTTCACATGCCATGAATATGTTTGTAAAATAAACATGAACAGACAGTATATACAGTATGATTTACAATGGTGCTACAAAACCTCTATTTGTTAGTTACAACTGTATTTGAGCATCATGCATAAAACACAGCAAGCTATCATGAGAAACTACTAGCCAAATATATTATATATGTTACAGAATGAACCTAAACCAGACATCAAAACTGTACACTGCAACATTTGCATAACTCATCACAACTCTGATCATTATAAAAAAAACATTCAACAGCATTACAATTTTTTTTTTCACTAATCTCTATTGTTTGTGGTTTGATTGAGTCAATGATGACTGATGTGTGTGATTGTTCAACCATCGTGTAGCAGATTTAGCGCGTATTCACAGGTCACACATAAAGCTCTAGTTGCCTCGAGGGGAGTAAAACAAACTACAAGGTCCAAAAAAATAAACACAACTAAGAAGCTGCGCAGGCGTGAGAGAATTAAAGCAAAATAAACAAGCCCAGCTTGCGGCAAGTGTAAATTTATGAAGCCTAAAGGCTCAAAGCATTCAGTCCCAAACGTCAATCAGTAAGAGTTTGCGCTCCCCGAATAAAGTCCCCTTTGAAAGGATCTCTGGGGCCACTTAGTCTGAATTTAGTCTAATAAGGATTAAACTCCTTTTTTCTGCCCATTCTACTGTTTGCCAACAGGTTGGCCTTTTCTTTCCCCCCCCTTTCTTGGCTGCTTAGCCTTTTTGAAGTGGGAACAAAAAAAGGTCTTGTGTGGATTTAAGGAAATGCTGCGATGGTCTCGGGGTTAATTGGTGGGGATGTAAAGACTTCAGCGTGATACAACTCATTAACATTCAGCCTTCGGGCGAAAAAAAAATGAAAGCAACAGAAAATCCCCGACAGGAGCGATGCAAAAAGCAACAGAGGACAGGATGACGAAACAGGAAATCGAGAATTGCAACTAAAACAAGCCACGTGTAAATAAGACAATAGGAGTTGTACTATTCAACCTGTGGTGCTTCCTAAAAATCTACCTGGTTTCGAGTACAAAACCGAAAACACATTAGAAGTCTTCAACTGGATTTGGAAAAAAAAAAGTTGCATTTTTGCCCAGTCATAGCTGAGACAAGCAGCACAAAGGTTGGTCAGGAACAAATGAGGGCTAAGGCTGCAGAAGCGAAGGGGAAGAAGGCGTGAAATGCAGCAGACGTCCACAAGTAGAGATCTTCTCTGCTCTGCAGGCATCGTTATTATACGTCTACAGTTCTGAATAACATGCACAGGCAGCAGCCGTTACACACGTTAAGAATGTTCATGCCTTTCAATGATATTTTGAAAATCAAGGAGACAATCCAGAACAGGAGTGCTTTTGAGCTCAATGCTCTCGCCCCCTCCCGGTTCTCCTCTAAGCTGCCACAGAAAACATCAGACAGGTTAAGATCACTGACCGGCTCCTATCACATTCTCCCCGCTTCTCTCCAATCTCCCATTTCTCCCATTTAGTGATGGATAGGCTTTTTTTTTAATGGAGGGGGGGTTTGATGTGAGGCTTCGCTGGTAAATTCTTTTCTAATCCAGCTATTGTCACTGGCTTAAGTGGGTGTGGGGTGAAAAATACACCCCCTCTTGGGGAATTTGGAGTTAGCCTGTTGGAAGCAATAGAGGATAGAGAGAATGGGATGTGTTTTTTAAAGGAGAGGACTTCTGAGAATTTTAAGGTGACTCAATCGGTGCTACAGGTTTATTCACTTGCAGCAAATGTGAAATGAATTGTCATTATATCCATTATAAAATATACAAATAACCCTAACTCTAGAATTGTTACCAGCCGAGTGTGATATTTGAGCTTCATTTCGTTCCACAGTGTTATAGAGCACAAAATGCTTGAAAGAATTTGTGGATGAGAAAGTCATGTGCACAGTGTCCCAACGGATGTGCCATTTCAACCAGACAGTATGGCTCATTAACCATAATGGCAATAAAGGCACCAGAATTCAGCAATGTAACATTCTGCTCTGCATCACACACAACATCTGCGCAGCAGTACTATCAGTATTCCTTAGAACTGCATGTGGCATGAACAGATTGTGGTTTCCTGAACTAAGAGTTAGACATGTCTTGATGAAAGGTAGAAAAAAGACCACACAATTTCTGCAATACATGGACACGGTTTTAACGTCTAAAATGCAGGCACGATGTTCCTAGCAAAACAAGATCGCATTTACAATTCCGATTTCCAATACGCTGGGCCAGCCATCGATCTTTCCGTTGGAGTCAGGTGTCTCTCTGACCCCGGCTGAATATCAGAAGCCTGCGTCAACAGCAGGTACACAGGTGCTGATTGTAATATCAGTAGCCTACCAGGCAGACTGGCATCCATAAACAGGCCTATCCATCAGCCTGCTGTGTTGCCTTTGACACATGTGTCAGAGGCAAGCGAAGGGAATAAATGATGGAGAGAGGGGATCAATCAAACAGAGGGAGGGCAGACGCCTGGGCCCTGACTGGTCCAGTCAAGCCCAGAGATGGAGCATGATGGAGGGGCTGGGCTCAGGTGCACAATGAGAATGGCACTTCTTTTTCTTGAGATGCTCGGTTAAGTGCGAGTCTGGTCTGAGCCAGAGCGTAGTGCAGGTCTGTTCAAGCCCCAAGTCGGGCCGAGAGACGGAGAGGCCAGCGGTGTTTATCAGCAGGGAAAGAGGACGGGGTATTGTATTTGTGTTTGTTTGTGAGGAGCGAGCAGTTGGAATAGAGACATTAGTCATCATTAGGTGGGGAGATGTCACTGCGCCTAATGGTTCTCTATGTGATTGCCAACGTGGCCATTTTCTGTTCTCGACCTGTCCTACCTGGTTATCGCTCGCTGATGAGATATAGGAGGCTGCTTTGCAAGAATTTCAACTTAGACCCAGACATCAAAAAAGAAAATATCCAGGGAACCGAAATCAAACACGGTCCAAACTGACTAACGTTGCAGGTGTACGATGAAAGAACCAAATCAAGTCAAAGCGATAGATGAGGTAATGTTATCACTTTAAAGAGGAAATTACATCTTTAACTATTAACATTTTCCATCAAATGTAACTGATGATTTAAGATTAGATTGACCATCATAAACATTAACGATGACTCACCATCATGAGTGAATGTAGAGTGTGATGTAATTTAATTTAATAAATGTGATATTTTCCTGATTATCCTTAGCCACCTGGTTACCATGAAATTTAATTTTAAATGCAAAAGGGAACGGATCCTTCCTGCCAGTCACTTCATGGCAATGGCTGAAATCAACTGGTGAGGAATGAGCCAAACAGGATGAATAATTAGCTGACAATGTAAAAGTTCACGTCTCTGTTAGAGCTGCAAAATCTTCAAGGCAACAGCAGGAGAAGCCAGTCTCTTTTGCATTGATCTCATTATACAGGAATATGCAGAAGATATGATCCACAATAATTTTAAGGAGAAGCTGGTATCGCCTCTAAGTTCATCATTAACAAGTATTTCCCCATCACTCTTTAACCGCCCACATCTGGCCAGGGAAGCACTGACCTCATCTGTACAGAATGAGTTCATCATTGTTGATGGATAACCTCCCTCAAACAAATGGAGTGAAGGATGAGGAACTACAACACGGCCCTCAATGTGGTTTCAGGCTCAAAAAGGTGACTAAGTCAAGGTGGCGTGTACGGGAGACGGACGTAAAAAAAATATGACAACCGTTACTGCTCTACTGGGGCAAGAAAATTCACTCCATGGATCTTTATTTGGCCTTTTTTGGCTCATGTTTGTATGGCTCGTGTCTTTATGTTGGACAGTGCTTTGACACCAGCGAGATAATGAGATCATAACTGAGTTTCTTCGTGAATGGATTATCCAGCCGTTGCTAAGGGATGATGTTTTGAGCTAAAACTGAACAGATAAGATGAAATATTGACGCGGAATGACACATTTTTCAGTTGTCATGAACACCTCGCTGTAATATACAGTGATGTAACGTCAACGGCAGCTACTGGCCATGATTCTGCGGGAAAAAAAAAATTTGTGAAAAAATTCATTAAAAAGCGAACATGTCTTCCTCATCTAAACTAAACGCTTTACTGTAATACAGAGAGAAGCCGAGGTGAAAGAGGGAAATGAAAGAGAATGAAAAAGAAGGTCATCTCAACATCACTCCACGAGTTGTTGTTGCGGCGCAGTTGAGCGATTTATCGACCATCTCAGGAACCACTCTGTCAGAGGGGACGAGGAGGTGGAACAGCATGAAAGAGGCAGAGGAAAAGACTGACGCAGGCCAATATGAATGACCGAGAGTGAGGGGATCCGTTTCCTTGGCCTCATTGATAATGACATACCTGCTTGAGCTGTCCGTTAGTCCTATAGCACACACTACTTAGGCTCTAACTGGAAAATCAATAGGATCCTCTCTCAGAGACCCTGCGCTGCCATGGCTCTTTGTGATTGGCAGCTGCAGTCGAAGGTCGACCCCACTGACCAGAGAGTTAGGGGAATGAGCACAGCGGTGGGGGGAGGGGGCTCGGTCCCTGTAGTTTGACACTTTAGGGAGAGCTTAACGATATGGGACTGGCCGCTACATAACACCAGGCTGGTTTTCCTTGACTTAGTGACCATCCATTCAACCGCTAACCCTGAGGAGCCATCACCACCCCACTAATTAGAGTTACCAATGCCTTCTGAATGGGGGTTTTTATGATTGCACAGTCTGAAGCTGAACACTGACCTTTTGGAAAAATTTAGCAGTGTTCCTTCCAAAAATATACACCGCTAGAGCTTTGGAAACTCCACAGAAATTAAAATTGTACATGTTTAACAAAACTAAATAGTTAATTTATGTTTTTCCTACATTGGAAAGAAAGAGAAGGTTAAACTAACATGAATGAAAAAGAATGTGCTATAATAATGCTACAATGTCTAAATTGTGTTAAACATGCTTTAGTAGCCCAATATAAAATGTTAATATTACAACTTAGCAAAAACAGAACTCTTCTTTCTAAATTGTAATAATTAATAACAAATGCATAAAAATTTGCAAATTGTATAAAATATATATAAAACATGGCTTTAACATTTTCCCCCATTTCCAAAATATTTAAAGCGGGCTTAATATTAATCTATGTCGTTTTGCCAAAATAACAAATAAAACCAAGATTTTTTTATTTTTATTTTACAATTTAAGTATTAATTATAGATGGAATGGATGGTTAAATAACAGTTGGAACCATAGGTAATTTTCAATCAATATCACAGTGAAATCAAGGATCAGGATTTAACAGATAGTTCCTCCAATCAGGTTTTTGCTGTACTCCCTCTGACCAATGAGGTCAGAGTAAAGTGAATTCACTTCCTCATTCATGCAAAATGAAACCGTCTCCAGGAGAGGCTCTGCAACAATAATTGTACATTCAATATTGATGTTTCCATCTAAAGACACGGTATTAACACACACATACACACACACACACACACACACACACACACACACACACAAAAAGCATCTGCTCCGTGACTTCATCAGCTCCGCTCTCTGCCGAACAGATGCAACAGTCTGCCAGGCAATTAGTTGCCTGTGATAACTTTCTTTGAGCCCTCTGTGATGAGAGCAGCTGGGTTCTTCTGGGTTCAGAGAAAATACTGTGTGAACAAGAGAGTAAAAACAGCTCTCACTCAGTCCATGTGTGTGAGAAGGTCACTTTCAAGAGGACTACTGAATAAAGCCAAAGCTTGACCTCTGACTTTATCATTTAAAATTTGAAAATTCAAGTATTTTATGAAAACAACTTGTATAGATTGAGTTTCCATACCGAGGAGAGGATAAAACCAAAGGACAAATGGGACAATTGGAAGCAGAAAAGATGCGCACGTGCATGGACACCATTTTTCTGCTTTTAAGTGGATCGCTGTGAAGTGGTCACACAGGCTCAGATCAAAGAGCTCTCTGGCAGAACCCCGATCTTTCCACCCGTCAATATAAAGCAGGGAAAACTCTTTAGGAAGCACAGATAATACTGCATGTTTTCAGGAGAACTCAAAAAAAGCATGAGAAGATAAAGAGTTCCATGCTCATAGAAATGCCATAGTTGTAAACAAACTTGGAAAAGCTACGAGATAGCAGCAAAATAAATAAATTGACTGCGATGGCTGAAATACATGTTTTTTTAGAATCATAAAATGTCACATATTTCACTTGGCTTTGGTTCGCCTGCCTTTCATAATGTTTGGACACTTGCTCTCCAAGTGGTGTCGATTAATCTCCTCGGAGCTACGAGCTTGATAATAAACAGCCATCCTTAAATATCAAACGGCCAGACGTTTTTTCCCCCTCATTTATGCGTCTCCGTTTTTTATCTTTCTCCTAATTCCAAACATTTGGATAACGACTGCCTTCTTTCAGCTTGATGCCGAGGGAAGGAATGTCAAGTTTCAGCTTGACATTTCTTTTACATTTCACAATAAATCACGTCAACCCATGCTTGAAATGCTGGGGTGTTTCACGATACTTGAGCGGTTTTTGGAAAAATATCCAATTTGATGTGTGTTTGTTTAGCCACTTGTGCATTTCATGTAAATGACACACACATATAGTAGTTTTTTCACCTTTGTTGGAAAAGGCTGGATTATAAAAAACGAGAAAGTGAGAGGTTGAACCCGGCTGAATCCAAGCTGCGAAGTGCGATCTATTCAGACACAAACAGGGTAATTCAAGTCCTGTATTTACTGTCTATAGTTTGTTTGACAAGTTCTGGCCTTTGCCCCGCGCAAAACAAACACGACCCCGTTTGGCGTGCATTTCGGCGGTGAAACGCACTTGTCGCATTGCTCAAATATTCAGGAGGTCTTGAACTAAATCATTTTTTTAAATTTTAATCATAAACAGGTTGGCTTTACCCTCCCTAAAGTGTCATCGGCTCTTCCAAAAAGACTATTTGATGAAGTACAGAGGATATGACGAGAATTAGGAAGAGCTGCACAGTCCTGCCATTGCTGAACTGTTTGTGGTTTGTTTCAGAATCCCTGCATAGTTGGCTTCTTCATATCAGTATGTAACTGCTTTTCTGAAAATCAAAGTTGAGTCATGATGTGCATTACGTAATAAAGATGTAAGTTAAACTAAACATTTGAACATTTCATGTATGCAGAAACAGTTGGGGGTATTATGGCATGTTGAAAGTGAGATAAGACAACAAAATTCAGCATTTTAGGAAGCATAAATAAGCTGATCATGCGAGAATAGAAGGTAGAGTTGCAGGTATTTTTACTGCATGTGATTGTCTTTATTTGACCAAGGAAGATGTGATGCAAACATATTTTCAGAAATTAAGACAATGGATTAGCCTGATAAATAATGTTAACCCTAAATAAAATGTGTAAATTGTTCCTAAAAGTGAAAATGTTTGGATCAGAGTGCTCATCATAAAAAAAAGTACAATTAATCATTAGCAAATGACAGATTAAGTGTAACTTTATTACACTGCAGGCTCTAATGACAATGACCTCATTATGTGAGATTGCAGAGAGCCCTTAAGAGGGTATATTTTAATTTTATAAATACATTCATAAATACACGTCACAAAATAAAATCATGCGTTCAGAAGTGCGCATCTTTAGGAAGTCAACTTCAACCCGAACCTCAAAGAGCGACTGAATTATTAAACACGTAGGTTAACGGCGAGACCCCTGGGTAAATTAACGTGTGTGGGTGTGTGTGCCTGCCTGTGTGTGTGCGTGTGTGTCTATGTGGGTGTGTATGTGTGTGTGTGTGTGTGGGGGGGGGGGGGTTTACAGAATATCGAGGGTGGAATATTTTTGCAATCGATTATTTATTTATTATTTATTTTAAAATCTTGATCGGATTAATCCATTGCATCGTTAATGGAGTTCAGATCATACTCAAGCTTAAACTGTCGCGTTAAATATGCATCCCAAAAACAGACAAGGATTCAATGAAGAGGTCCTTCAAAGATACATTTACACAAGAACGCGGCAAAAGCGCAATCAATGCCACCATAAAAAAGTCAAAAATAATGGAGTAAGTAAATTCTTTTACTATTTTGATTAAATTAAATGTGTAATACTGTGGCGAACAAACTGACCATGGCTCCCGTTAGAGGTCAAATTCAGACGAGAAAAAAAAAAAATCACACTCCGTGAAGCAGCTGTTACACCTGAGTTCAAGGTGCTCAAGTCTTAGATTAAAATAAAGACTTTGCTATGGGCGTTTCGGCGTCATTTTACCTAATCATACTCCTGGATTTGGGGAAGAAAATGCGTAAACATAAATGAACAAGTAAAGGAAGAAAAGATTTAAGGCATAAACGCGGCCATTATCCCAAGGGGAAAAACGGGCGATATTCTGAGCAAAGAGCGACGATTTCCAGTGAAGAAAATGCTTTATGGCCGGCTTAGAGAATAAAGATTAGAATTCACCCGTACAGCTGGAAAAGCGCGCAGCGTTTCTGCTGTGCGGGGCGCAGAGCGGCGGGGCGCAGGACGACGCACAGCTCCGCGCGTCCAGATGCCGCCGAGGCGGACCGGCGCTCCGATTGGCTGCCCGCGCTGACAGCTCCGCACATGATTGCAGGAAGAGAAGCCCGACCCCCTTTTCACTCTTCCTAAAGGAACCATTCATAAAGTACACAAGTCCAGCTCACAGCTGAGTGTGGACGAAAAGTGAGCGGGTGCGCGGAGGAGAGAATAACAGCGGGAGGAGGAGATGAGTGCTCCCAGACGCTCTTTCAGCCCTTAGGCGTGTGTGTTGCAGGAGTCGGATGGTGACACACGAGCCGAATATGAATCTACCGAGCAGCGGGAAGTGCTCGTGATTTGGACTGATATTTAGAAGGCTATTAGGTTGCATCCCTATCCGCTTCCTCCTCCTCACACTGACGTCCATCCGCTGCAAAAGCAAGAAAACGCCAAACTTTGATTACACACAACTTTGATTTCCTGCACGGGGAAGCGCTTGCCTCTGGCTCTACCGGTAAGCATTGGATCCGTCAACTTACTGCGACTCTCCGGTGTACAGCCCGGACCTCTGCCCGAACATGATTGCGACGCAGGCGAAGCTGGTCTACCAGCTCAACAAATATTATAACGAGAGATGCCAAGCTCGCAAGGCGGCCATTGCGAAGACCATAAGGGAGGTTTGCAAAGTGGTGTCGGATGTCCTAAAGGAGGTTGAAGTGCAAGAGCCTCGCTTTATCAGCTCCCTCAGTGAGATAGATGCGCGCTACGAGGGGTTGGAGGTCATCTCCCCTCATGAATTCGAGGTCGTCTTGTATCTCAACCAAATGGGGGTGTTCAACTTCGTGGATGACGGCTCCCTGCCCGGCTGCGCGGTGCTGAAGCTGAGTGACGGCCGCAAAAGGAGCATGTCGCTGTGGGTCGAGTTCATCACCGCCTCGGGCTACCTGTCAGCCAGAAAGATCCGCTCCAGATTTCAGACTCTGGTGGCGCAGGCTGTGGATAAATGCAGCTACCGCGACGTGGTAAAGATGGTGGCGGACACCAGCGAGGTCAAACTGCGGATCAGAGAGAGGTACGTGGTGCAGATCACCCCGGCGTTCAAATGCACTGGGATTTGGCCTCGGAGTGCAGCTCAGTGGCCCATGCCCCACATCCCCTGGCCTGGTCCGAACCGGGTAGCAGAAGTGAAAGCCGAGGGCTTCAACCTCCTCTCCAAGGAGTGCTACTCGTTAACGGGGAAACAGAGCTCGGCAGAGAGCGACGCCTGGGTTCTACAGTTCAGCGAGGCCGAGAACAGGCTGCTGATGGGCGGCTGCAGGAAAAAGTGTCTCTCCGTCCTCAAGACACTGCGGGACCGACACCTGGAGCTACCGGGGCAGCCACTCCACAACTACCACATGAAGACCCTGCTGCTGTACGAGTGCGAGAAGCACCCGAGAGAGACCGACTGGGACGAGTCCTGCCTCGGAGACCGGCTGAACGGCATCCTGCTGCAGCTCATATCCTGCCTACAGTGTCGCAGATGCCCCCACTACTTCTTGCCAAACTTGGACTTGTTTCAGGGAAAGCCTCACTCAGCCCTGGAGGCTGCTGCCAAGCAGACGTGGAGATTAGCGAGGGAAATCCTCACCAACGCGAAAAGTTTGGACAAATTATAAAAAAAAAAGAAAAAAAAGAAAAAAGACGTGATTGTCGACGCAGAGCCGAGGCGCATTTTGGGATAAAGGAAGGACAGAGACGTTTCAACTGATTCTCCAAGCAATGTGAAAAACAAAAAATCTGAAACTAAATAATGCATCGTGCAAACAGGAGGCTTTTTAAAAAGGAGCAGTTGGGCCATTGCCAGAGACAAACCGAAGGTACATTTTTAAATAAATGTCATCACTTTTGTCTTCTTTAAATGTTTTCACAAAGTGAAGAACTTTTTATTTAAATTCATGCACAAAATCGTTAAGTAAAGGAAAATGTAGCGTGCCAAGTTCCGTTGTTTTTCATTATGTGACTTAAGAAGAAATGTTAATAAAATGTTCCAAATTAAATAACTTGACCTCCAGCCTTGGCGTGTGCGCAGCTAAAAAGAAAGAAAAAAACAAACAAACAAAAAAAAAAGGTTGCATTTTTTATATTTGCTCTCATGTGGTCAAGTGTAAAGAGAAAATTGTTTATTTAGAATTGAAAGATGAATAGTGCAGCTTTTTAGGCCGTAACTTACTATTACAAACGCGTCTTGAACGATTTTCAAATGAGTGTAAATCAGCAGACGCAAGTTTAAAATCAGCTCTGCTTTGATTTAATAGCAGATGACCTCAACTTTGACTCTGTGTGTGTGTGTGTGTGTGTGTGTGTGTGTGTGTGTGTGTGTCAGAGAGAAAGTAAGATTTTTATGTTCTTATTTATGTTAGAACATTCCGTTTTTTTAAAAAAAAGGTAATGAAATAAATGTGAATATAGTGAAAACACGCATATTTAAATAAAATAATACAATTATATAAATTGTTAATGACAACAACCACCTGTGCGGTCAGCAGCTTCTATGACGACAATTTTGCTACAAAATTAGCAGAACTGAGAACATTATTTCTGTAAAGACGAATTTAATTTATACTTTATTTTTTAAGCAGAGGGGAGGTCTGATCCACTTGTCGTCATATTTGACCCCAAAACAGTTGAACTATTTATTTGAACTACTTTATTGTATTTAACCCGCTACAGTACATTTAAGCGATGTCTGTTCTTAAAGCTAATTTACTTGCCTGGTAGTTGGAACAATTCAATTAAAATTATGCAAAGCCAAAATGATTAAATATAACAATAAATATTTCTCAATTCTTTTAATCCAAGTCATGTAACTACAAGCATCTAAACTAGAGTCAAAATACGTTAATATTGCTTCTGACTCGACAAAACTTACATGACTTTTTAAAAATATATATAAAATAGTAATAATTGTAAAAAACTGAATCCCATTCATCTCTGCTTTATTGAAACGCCAAGCGCATATGCGTCGTTCACCAGTGACAGTTTGAGACTTGATCAATAGAACCCGAGTTTCTTACCTTTGGATCGATGGCCTTGAAGCCCGGATCGTCCTCATCCACCTCAAAGTAGAGCTCGGAGGCGGTGACGGACAGGGTTCCCTTCAGCACGGCGGCAGGAGCCACCAGCTGCGCACTGGTGCTCAGGTTGACTGGGCCTGCAGGAACCAACACACACACACACACACACACACACACACACACACACACACACACACACACACACACACACACACACACACACACACACACACACAATGGAAGCGGTCGCAGGGACGATACTCTCTTCTTTTTTTAATTAAAAAACAAAAAATCTCGATGGTGTTTATTGACGCTGCGCCTTCGATAAATGACGCGGGCTAGGGAGAAAGCCGGTTCGTAAAAATACTAAATTAAAGGATCAAACTCTTTCCACTGGCGTCCGTAAAATATAATATACTTTACAATGACACGCCGACATTTAACCATAGATCCAACCATCACAAACTAAATCACTAGCTTAAAGGTTAATAAAATCATGGCAATCTTTGTCATTGTCAAAAATCGACCGTCAATCAGTGCGCATTGATCGCGGCCGGCTGGTCGAGCCAGTGTTTAATCTCTCATCAATCTTAATTCATGCCAGTATGACAATGAAAGGCCGGCTCCGGGGAGCTGTGGGTGGAAGCCCTGTTCGGCTCTGCGCGTAAGACGCTTTGTGTTTGCAGTGAGCCGCGGAGAGGGGAGCCTGGGCGCGCCGGCGTGATTTCCCTATGCGCCTTTCGCGCATGCAAGCGGATGGAATAAACAGATATTCATCCCTCTATCCTTTCATGAATTCCCGCAGGTACTGACGTGTTATACGTGAGCTGAAATAACATTTTTTGCCGCCATTCGGTTAAAGACATTCAATTACGCCTGCAGCAGACAGCCGCTTACCGGGATCTGAACCGCTGCTGACAGTCTGCACTCAGGTTCCAGCGATGTATACATCACTTTATTAGGCAGGATTCAAGGCTGTAATCCTATTGTCACCCGTTTGCGTCATTTTAATAGCACTCTGAGCCCCCTTGTGAGCGCCTTCTCTGCATATAAAACTGCGGATTACGCACACAATCCGATTAGCGGACTATATTAAATTTGATTAAGATTATTGACAGCTGCATCACACGTGACAAAAGAGGTAAAAATGTAGAGAGTTGGACTGAAATCAATGGTTTATTTAGGGGTTGAAAGTGCTTTTATTGTAGGCTGAGGATGGTGGAATAAACTCGGCTACTGCTGGATGAAAAAAACTGTTTGTTGCTCAGGCCTGAGTGTCAGGCAAGGCTTCCAGTGACAGTAAGAAAACTACAGTGTTTTCATGGAGCAACAGTGCCGAAGTTAACAAAATAACACTAGATGATGCCTGCTTTATATTTCTACCCTTTAAAAACTGAAACAAAAATAAAATGTCAGTGCACTTTGTGATGGAGATACAGAGCCAAACAGGAAAAAACAAGAGTTTATCTGCACCTGTGGGAATCTGAAGCTTCCATTCCTTTTATTTTGTCTGGGCTGCAGGACAGGGAGATGTGGAGGAAGGGAGATGAAAGCGATGAACCATTTCTTTACCTGTTAAGTTGTCCAGGTCCTTCTCATCCAAGGAGGACAGAGTGTCATCATCTCCGTCTAGTAACGTCTCACTCTCAGAGTTTTGATTTCCCAGAGCCTGACCCCTGATCGGCTGCTTTCCTTTGAGGATGTCCTCCTCTGACACTGGAGGAAAGAGAAGGGGGCTTTTGATTTTACCTTTAATGCTAGCATAAATACAAAGTAAAATGTGTTTTAAATGGGGTTAAGGTCAACACAATAAAACACAAGTTAAGGTTCCTATAAAAATACATACTCTTAGAAACACACATCGCAAAAGATAAGAGTAAGTAAGATAACTTGACCCAAGTTCAAATAAACAAAAAAAGAAAGAACAGTGATTAACTGAGGCTGTCCACTCATATCAGTAATTTTGCTAACAACCACATACACAATCACTGGGGTATATTTTCCTATTTTACTGTCAGAAGTGCATTCATTACCGCTTGTCATAAATGTCCGCATTGACTGGAACTGAAATAAGTAACGAGTTTTGAAGTAATACATTACAGAGTTTTTTTGGCCCAAAGAAAAACCCTTTATTCACAGAGGGGCGATGCTGAGTTATGCTGCGTTAACACACACGTAGTATCACGTGCAAGCAGCAGAAGAGGCAAAAGCAGCGAGCGCACCCTCAAGTTCACGTGGTAACCCTCAAGGCAACAATATTATTGAAGCACATATCAAAATAAGATTCGCACACATGCCCTGGCCCTTTTTGGTTACTAGTGAACACGGCATTAAATTCCAAATGGATCTTTTGAGAGGAATGGGAACCTGCGAACATTTACGGAGTTTCCTGCTGCTGTGTGGTAAAAATCTGCAGAACAAAGCACGGTTACTGAATCTTTCCTTTTTTTATTAAGAGATCTTTCTCTTTGCGTCTTTATCCTCAGACAACAGTTTTAATCCAGTGGGATTCAGAAAACACACCCAAAGGGTTTTTTCTCTCTCTCTCTTTCATCATCACCTGAGACAAGATAAATTGCACTTCCTAAAAGTGTGTGACCACATCATCTGGATACACACTTTGAAACCAGGATAAAAAATCTCTTGTCATGGAAAAAATGCAGCTCACTGATATTTAGAATGCCTTCCTGTAATTAAGCCTCCCTGGAGGATTCTTTAGTTAGCAGCACTGAAATTACTACCAGCTCCTCTAATATGAACCACATGCCCATGTATTCACACCAAAGCAAGTGGACGGCGGGACCCATCAGGAGCTTACAAAACACGGACGTTTGGAACTTTTTTACTTAACTGTAAACACACTCGACAATTTTCACCCCGATGCAGAGTGATGCCTGAGCGCTCTGATCTCAGACTGTGCTCCTCCAGAGCAGTTCAGATCAGATAAGTGTAATTCTGCAAGGAGCAGTTAGCATTTTCTCACCCAACAAGTCAGAAAATATATCTGCAAACTGTTTATTTATATTGAAAAACAGTTGGATGTAAAATTACACCCTGTGTTTTCTCAATAAGAGTGTTAATCTATTTTCAAAACAGACTTGAAAAATGTAAAAATGTAATCCTGTTAATTCCAGAGTGTCGTTTTCATTAAAGTATAATTCAAACAGAGCTCAGTGACAAACAAGAGTGCCACACACACGCACAGGCATGAAAAGCAGTGCAACCCAGCCTCATCGCTCATCACACAGGCAGTCGCGACGTGCATAAATCCCAACAGGTTATGCTTTTTCCGAGAAGCCATTTCCCGACTGAGAAGTTCAACTACCTGCTTATACAACTGCAGGCGTGCATGGGGGCTGCAATTAAATTGTCAAAATTAACAAATTTGTTTTTAACGGGAGCGTAGCCAGGAGTGAGGTCGAGAGACGGTTATTGATTACCAGAAGAGAGACATTCATCTTTAGGTATTTACTCCGCCACCTCTGGAACACGGGCCCGAGACCAGACCAAATCAATCCCCAGAAAAGATGGTCCTTTCCAGCCATAAACACCCACCCACGCAAACAAAACACACAAATGTCCATAATTGTAAAACTGATATACTTCCATTTTTTAAAAATGATTGAATTATTTCACTATGGGTCACTTAGCAGCTAAGTTTAATTATTTTCCAGTGCCTCTAATTTCCTAATGATTCATAATATTTTGAGAGTGCTGACACGAGGAGCTGAGACAATTTCAGTTAATTCAGACTTGATCTCATGCTAAATATTTTCTTAGGGAGAGAAGCTGCATTTTCTCCTCCGCATCTGATGAATATAATTACAGCCAGATATGACCTTTGCGCTCCGGTTGAAAACTCAACCCCGCGTTCTCGTCTTGAGCTGCACTTCCGTAACAAATGCCGGGTCGACTAAAACAAGACGAAAGGTTACATCAGAAAATGGATGCCGTCAGGCTTCAATGTCAGGGAGTTATTTTAATGATATATTTCAATATTTCAGCCAAGCGGTGTACTCTCCTGAGGTAGCATACCACTGCCGCGAATGGCTGTTGGATACTTTTGCACAGACTTGACTCTAAAACCAAATGTTGTTTGCAGGAATTTGACTCTCTCCCACTCTCAGAAATTAGTATATGCAGCCGTATTTTGTATGTTTTGGATAAAATCAAATAACAGATGAAAATACCTGGATGGCCTGTTGAAAGACTTGAACATATTTTTATGAACTCAGAAAAGCCAGTGACAGTTTGCAGAAGGAGCTATGGGGGAAAATAGAGAGCTCTTCAAATAATAAGGGTAATTCGAAGGCTCGTTGCTAAAGAACAGAGGCCAACTGGACTCGGGGTTACTCTTGGTCTCCAGATGCTGATGTGCTGCAGTTGTTACTGCACGCACATCTCCCACAATCCTGGCATCCTGAACGCTCACTGCTCTTTGATCAAACTCCATCATAACCGGCTTTTATGTGCGAGTGATGTCAAATCTAGACGCAATTTCTGCAACTGCTGCATCGGGGACATTTTGTTTCCGGAAATGTTCATTTACTGCGCGGCCATTATTGCAAAGTAAAGTTTTAAGGAAACGAGGGGCTGCATGCACTGTAGGAGAGGATTACGACTGCTGCTGGTGTCAGTGTAAACACCCATCATTTTCACACTGTACTTGTGACTTCTGTAGAGCGTTTCTCATCAGCACCTGTATTCAATTGAAAGTGGGCTGAAACAATGAGATATTGATCTGACCTATTCAAGTAACATATAAATCTGTCTTGTTAGCTTTAACAGCAGCTGTGTAGAAAAGGAAGTGTATTAGTATTTTAACAAAACAGTTCTATTTCCACATGTTAGTTAGCAAAATGTAATCTAATGTACTAAAATACTGTTTCACTTGCTTGTTCCCTTGAGATCAGAATCTCATAATATAAATGAGTTTTGTGCTGACATGTTACGGTATTTATTCAATTTTGATTATAAATCAATAAATTCTCATGCACAAAAGGCATAATTTTAAAATGATCTGCAAATCACATGCATAGAGGTTAGAGAGAGTGCATAACTCACCACTGATATCAGCAACTGTTATGCAGCAAAAGGTGGGGGGAAAAAATAAACAATTTACGGTTGGAGCTGTGAGTACAGCATGCAGTCACTGCTAATTAGTGCATTTGTGCAGAATGGGTGGTCGTATTTAATGTTGTGTGTGTGAAATTCAAATGAACGCGCTGTTTTACTGTGTAATAAATCTTTTATAGCAACGGGATTTCTGATTTTTACGACCTTCTACCTGGTGCTCGGGACTGAAAACAACTTTTTGGGATTTGGACTGACCGTGTTCTGCCGCGGCTTTGAGCGTGGCCTCTGAGTGAGTGGATCCGAAGGGGTTCCTGATGAAGCGACGTCGACGCCTTAAATCGTCTTCCCAGTAGTCCAGGCGCCAGAACTCCCTCGGCCGGCTGCTGGGAGATAGAGTTAGCACATGTGTTAGCAATTACAAGCCAGCATGGTATAGGAGTCCAGCATTAGCACTTGGTCCAAGCAAGCGCACATAAAGCCGGCTTTGTGTTTGCTGTTCCTTTTAACCTACATAATGACTCTTTCTAAACATTGCATAGATACAAATTTGGACATTTGGTGTCCCGGCTCATACGCTGTCTTTGACAGTTACGGCTGTTCTATATGACAGAACAAGAAGTTCCCCTCCCTTTTTCTTTCCATTTCTGTCAACGAGTACATCACAAAGGAGGCAAATGACAGCTTGATCAGTTTCCACACACTTCTGTGCCACGTGCTTCCATTCACCTCATTTCAAACACAGCAGGGTTCCTCAGCACCGTCTCAGGGTGGGCAGCAGAGGGAAAAGGCCATTACAGGCAGGGAAAGCATTATCAATATTAATCAATGTCTACAGGAGCCATTTTTCTATCCCATTTATAACTCCCTCAATCAGGCTGAGTCAGTAAATCACGTAACACTCGAGGGGAAAAAGCGTTAACTTTTAATGAGCAATGTCGCCATCCCGAAAGTAACACATATGAGCTGTAGCTGCCTCTACCTGCCTTTCAATAAAACCCATTAAACAAAATAACAAAGGAACTTGAATTCAAATAAAAGCTGGATCTCCACTAATAATCAGATGCACTGACACAGGGTCACAGGGACGTCAATCTACTGGTGAACACCACTCTGGTCACCAGCACCTCACAAACCTTCACTAATCATCATACTTGGGCCACAAAAAGAACATCATACAATAACAAAGACCAAAAGCAGGGTCTTAAAATGGATTTAGGGTGTAGAAAGAACCCAAAAGTCTAAAAATACAATTGTATTTATATCCGCAGTAAGAGGAGATAATAACACATTTGTGAGAATGCTATTTGACATTTAAAGTGTGCAGAGGTTGGAAAGACGCAGGCAGGCCCAAATTTCTCAGCAGTGACAAAGAGCGTGCTCCATGTTTGCTTGTGATAGTCTCTGAACCCAAATGGCCACTACATCATCCTGCCTGCAGCGGTATTCATCTGTGAAGAATAATTATCAAGGATGAGCATGCAACACAGCTCCAAATCTGGATGTACTCCTCTCTCATCTCACAGCACAGGGAAGGAAGGGGGAGGGGGGGGGGTATGTCCCACTTACACAATACACATTAATCCATCAGGAAGGGAGCCACTGGCTGCAGTAGTTAGTTAAGGCATTTTTTTTGGTGGAGGGGCGCCGCTGCCCATCATAATGATGGGACTCTGGAAGAGATGGTGGCACAATGAAAGATTCCCCATCATCAATCCCCAAATACAGAGACTCCGTACCAACAATGGAGATGCAACGCTCACCCCCTCCAATACCACACAGAGAGCGTGTTTCCATAAAGATGATAAATTATTCAAAACTCATTCATCCTCCGAGGGTTTCCTTGGAACAATTTACTGAAGCACCATTCTTCAAAATAACAATTAAAGTAACAAAGGAGCAGCGTTGTGCTGCAGTTCCTGCAAAGCGCTTGTGTAATTAGCAATTAGTTCGGTCACAAAAGGTGTCTGGAAAGATGGCTCGTTAAGTTTGTTGAGTTAACGTTGGAATAGGGGAGAGGCGGTGGGACACCGGAAGGATGTGGCCTTTGAAACGTTGTCAAAAGTTAAAAACAAGCAGCTCTTTTTGATTTTCTAACACTGATAACAATGGCAAAGGAAGGCACCAGAAACAGCAAATGGTGATTCCTATTTTTTGAATGCATCTTTCAAAAACTAATCATGGTGTACAATGATCAGAAGGAAAAGTACATGGAAATGTAGGAATGACTGTATCAAAAGCTCTATGTTTTTTTTTTGGTTTTTTTTTTCTTTACTGACAGTCCAAATCCCCAGAGAAATATTAAGGAATAATCCCACCCTGAACACAAAACTAATCTAGCATTAATAAAAAAAAAACAAAAAAACTAAAATTAACAATCACTATCCTCTTTCAAGCAATCGCTATTAATCATCATCATTTATCATGAGGGTTATAGGTTTCTAAGTTGTATACGAGGACCTCCACTGGTGATCATTATCAAATGGTCATTTCAAACATGTAAATAGATTCTCTCTATTTTGACAGGACAGTTGTTCATTTGTTGACAAGGACAAATGATTGCAGGCCATTAAGATTCATAGAGAACTGCCCTGGGATGGCTCCCGTTGTTTACCATATTCAATCAAAAAGGCCCGCTTTCAAACGCATGCGTATAAATTGCTTTGAGTTATCGTTTTGCAGCTTTTGTGAAGACAGAATCTAGCCTGGGTGAGTAAGATGGTGTCTGAGAAATCTGCCTATTTTCATGTGGGTTTGATACAGTTTGCAAATAATAAAAAGAGCGGTATCATAATCAGCACCGGCAGAGTGAATTTTCCGTGATAAATCACTAAAAGTGACTGCACTTTGGTGTAAACACACATTCATAACCTTCAACCAAATTAATTTGGGTACAGTCAATGCGAGCTTCATATGCAGAGTAGATTTCAGCCCTTGCTTATCTGACATTAATGCCGGTTCCTATTGGCAGCAGTCAACATCGCTGCTCAGCCCGAGATCATTTTGCTTTGATTTGCATAAACCATGTGTTTAGAAGAAACGGGAGGGCAGGCGCAGATTGAGGATTTGTCATGTGGAGGACTGCTGGAGCCCTGGCTCTTTGTCAAACGGTGGCAGCGGCAGCGTCGATGGCATCTCCAGACTCAAATTAAAATGAAACAGGACCAAACGCCTTCCCGCTGAAATTGTTCGGCATGATTAAGTCTCGCCAGAGTGATTTTCTACATGTGCATTAATGCCCATCCTTGCCATTCCAATGAGGTTTACAGGAGACGCCACCTCTGTGTGCATATGTTAATTCACCTCAGCTAATGTTGTTTACAAGATTTACCAGAGGTAACTTTAGGGTCACAGTACCAGAAACATTTCCATCTCGGCCTCTTAAATCACACTCCACACTCTGTCATTTTCCACATCATTCTTATTAATCACACCCACAAGTCTTTTAATTTGTCTATTTTAAATATTTATTTAAATGCTATGTAATGCATGACACAGTACTGAATCATATCTGCGCTGCATAATGTTAGAAATATGTCTAATAAAAGCCTTGATTACAGAGAGAGGGAGAGAAAAAAAATCTAAATCTTGGCATAAACATGAGCCAAAGAATTTGCTCACTGAAACAAAATCCACATCCATTAAGGTAAACCTTTTCACTGAAGCACAAGAGCGCACGAGCACCTCCCACTCCTCCCAATTAACTCCAATTTATCCCAGAGCCTTCAAAAATGGACCTGAGAACAGAGGGAGCGAAACAGAATCTCTGCAACGTCGTCTGCTTGTGAGGATCAAAGGAATCCCAGGGGTGGGAGGCAAAAGGCTTCAGACTCCCCACAATGCAGCGCAGCCAAATGAAATAATGCAAATCAAGCTCTAATTGCCACCAGCTTAGCGTGCAGCTCCCAATTAGCTGCAATTACACTCAGCGTAAATTCACCAACAAAAGACCGCACAATTAGAAACTAATTATATGGAGATTTTGAGGGAGGTAACAGAAAAGTGTTTGTAAATCTTGGCCAACAAGAAAAGCTCAGAGAAAGATTTTACCATTTAATGTAACAACAACCGGATGGATTTCCTTATTAAAATGATCATCAACCTAGTAATAAATAGCACATCTAGACTACTGCTGTATAGTGAAGTGGTACCATCTGTATTTCTGATGAAGGGTCACATTTCTCCTGCGATTTTGACAACTTGCATTTAAGGCCATTCATCACCACTCCTGCAAGGTAATGAGGGCATCCACTGGACCGGAGTTGCATAATTCAGCCATTACTGGGCCATTGTAATAATCTTCTGACCTCTAGCTTTCAGTGCTGATCTTGAATAACATGACAAATCTGAGCTCGTACCCATGTTTCCAACATACAAGAAAAACATGACACACAGGAAGCTCAAGGTCAGCTTGGACCAAGAGATTTTTCCCCCCTTTTGTCTCAAAACCCGCTCTTGCCTCTGCAAAAAAAAAAAAAAAAAAAAAAAAAAAAAAAAAAAAAAATCAGTTTCAGCTGCTCATCACCGTTCTCATTAGTCTAACACGTGCAGGTTCTGCTTCAGTTTCAGGAACACAACACAGGGCAGTATGTTATTCATGAGCTCCTCCTCCCCCCCTCATCTCCATCACACAGCTCATGTGCGTCTGCACTGCAACATTACCGGAGCTAAGCAGCATATAAACAAAATTCCCTCCAAATATGAATAATACTGACTGATCTTCTTTATCAAAAAGGGATCATTTATCCTCATTATATTATAAGTTCAATCGATTTTAATGCTACATCTCAGCAATTAAGAGTATATTGAAGCTTTGTGTTAAACATTTAGCTTGATAATTGTAAATAACACTGATTTTAGCAGCTTATTGGTGTAATTGATGTTGCTTTGGGAATATTATTGCATGTCTAGCATATAAATACAGTTTCATTTAATGCTATTAAAAGAATTTTTGACTTTAGTTTATAGACTGAATGCTATGCCTTAGATGTAAAGTAGGTTTCAGACACCAATAGAAGGATTAGAGAGGAAAAGAGTGACTCAGAGTTTTGCACAGGGATTTTATTGTCCTTTTTTGTGCACTAGATATGAAGTGCTGAACTCAAAAGATAAAGGTGATTTTTTTTTTTCTTTTGGCAAATGGTGAAAGTTGTAAAATAAATGACCTGCTGGTCCCACGGTGTAATTACAGTGGCTGGAAGCGTACCAATCTATCACAAGAAAGAGGGGGGCTGACACGCTGCAAAGGGGTTAGTCAAAGGAGATAGCCTTTGACTAACTACTGCCCCAGACAATCGATACCGTGCAGGTATTGCATCCAGCCAGAGAGGAGGGGGGAAAGCCTTTAAAAACTTCCCAAATGGTTTTTCATTCAGATATTGATCAGCACCTTTTATCATGACCTTGCTCCACCATGGCCATATACCTTCTTAAGGGTATATAAAACTCATAAATCTGGGTTGCTACGGAGTCACTGGCGTGTTTCTGGGCAGAAGGGATTCTTCTCCTGCTTTGTAACAAAGATTCCAACACATTTGTGAGGTGGTGGGAGGGGGCAGATGAACAAGAGGATCAAAATGATGGCAAAAATAAAATAATGTAATAAAAAGATGGATTTAAGTCTGATTTTTCATTTCCCCTTTTCTTTAAATGACAATTTGAGTCAAATTGTTAAGTCTCTGACTCCAGCGCAACACTTAACCATGCTAACATATGGACATCATCAGCTGTTAATATGTTCTACCATGACACTTTGTTATTATTCCTTACAGCCCCAGCCACTGTACCGTATATACAGTGGAGGTAAATGTTATCATTGAGGCTATATTCTAATTCATATCCATGAGTCTGACTGCACGGTAGGGCCTTCGTGGCACGTTATTTTATGTAACTGATGGAACGTGAGCATGTCAAACCCGAGCCGTCTCCCTAGAGATTTAAGGAACATCCTTTTTTATCCCCTTCACAACTTTTCTGCCCCAGACACGTGTCACCGTCCATGATTAATGAGGTGGAAGGTTTCACATAAAGCCCGTTTAAGGACTTTTGGATTTGGAGTCTTGTGTGTGATACTAAGAGTCGAGTTTATAGAGATGAGCATTTACCGAGGGTTTGCATTGCTTAGTTCATAATGTTTACGCTATATGTTTATCCATGACGGTGACTCGAGCCCCAGCTAATTGGTTTTGAAAAAGTCGGGAGGAGGACTAAAGGAAACAGCTGTCTCTGCCTCGGACGAGTCGGGAGCTGCGGACCGCCACAGCTGCCACCGCACAGAACATCGGGTCATGATTGTGTTTACACAGCCAGCGTTCACAAGCAAACCAAAAGCCATTATCAGCTAAAAACTGACTCCGCGATTGCTGCACAATGTAAGAGTTCAACGTAAAGGAAAGCAAATTTTATTAAGGAGTAAATATTGCAGATGCACTCAAAATATCCGTTCTGAAAACACAATTATTATAAAGATAAATCTAGATAAGTCTCCACTTTGAAAATCTGCTGTATAAATAAAAATCAGGAGAGATGGGGGAACCAGTCCCAGTGTTTATCCTGTCCTTGATGCTGCAGAAGAGGATCTGATGATCAGATAAGATCGCAGATGTAGAGTTTGTCATCCAGAAAACAGTTGTTTACATACACGTCAGTGCACTTATTTTTCAGTTCAGAATAAGTATTTTAGGTATCAAAGGGAAAGGACATGGAAAAATGTCCTTGTCTCTTCTTTGTCGCCATCTTGACTTTTGATGCTCTGGCAACAAATCTCTGTCTCTGATCTCAGCTCCATCCATCTCTCTCTCTCTCAGTCTTCCTGCCCCTCTCCAGCTGTGCATTTCCGAGAGTCAGTGTACTCTAAACAGTTATGTTCTTGTTTCCTATGGTTATGATCTCCGCTGACATGCTGGAGTCCCATTTCCTTTTTCAGCTCTGCCTGCACCATACCGCCACAGCCATAATGTACGGTCCATCCATAAAACATGCACGCAAAGCCACTCAGATGCTGTGCAGACCTCAGCTTTAACACACGCATTACATATCATAATTGTGATTTAAGCCTGGAATGAACTCACACAAGTGGAGATGAATGCTGCTGCAGCGGTTTCTCATGCAATCACTTATTGCTCATGATTAAATGATTACTGAAGAGGGCGACAGAGCTGCAATTCAAAAAACGAAGCTCAACGTGGTGTACAAAAATAACACTGCAGGTACCTATAGAACAAAATGAGATGTATAGCAGCAATTACATAAACTGCTTAAAATAATCAAGGCAATCTGTTTTGTTAAGTTTTGTGAGCATGCTTTTGTACATATTCTTTAGAGCAAGTATATCTGAATATAAATATCACTAAAATCACCTGATAAATGACACAAACTCCATTCGTGGTCTTTAACTGAATGTAAATGCACAACTAAAACATATTGTGTTCTTGCAGCACTTTAGGCAACATCTTGTGACGGTTATCATCAGTGCTAGTTTAATACTTCAGTGCTTTTTACCTCTAAAAGGATAAAGCATTTAGGACATTTTATATATATTTTTTTTATTATTATTTTACTTAAGTGTAATCTTAATTTTAAAACAACTTCTTAATATGAGGACTAAAAAAAAAAAACATTGTTGTTTTCCACTAATGATAAGTGGAAAAAATAGTAATAGGATTATGCTGAAATAAAAGGAAATAAAATAATTAAACAGAAGACAGCGATGCATGTGTTATAACATTTACTTCAAAGGGTTATGTATTTATTTATGTATTTGTATAGGTATGACTGGTCACTGAGATGCATGTGATTAAAACACATGCAGAAGCCCTCGAAATACACTGTGGAGACTTCATTTCACAATCATTTCTTTGGAACATATGATGAAAAATTTCTTTCTGTAGCTGGGTACAAGCGTTAAATGACATAGCAGAAGATAAAATAGTAATGCTAATATCAATAGTTTGTCCATTACAGGTCAGCTAACTGTCCAGCAGAACAGTTACAAAGCTGTTAGTTTTCGATCTCACAAGGCCGATCAATACTGGGCCATACTGTTTCAATTTTGCCCGCATTGATTTTCTCTATAACACTCCAACCCTAAAGCATTCGTCTTTCTGAAGGAAGGATGATTTGATTTACTGAAGAAAAATTGGAGTGCACATCACAAAGATTTTTTGCCGGGCGGGAGTGTGACACGCCAAAAGATGGATGTCCCTTGGCTGGGAAGCCTCTAGCCTAAGGGCGTCCATTAGAGCAGTGCTGCTGCAGAAAATGAGCTGCTTATATGAGGGAGGAGGAGCAGAGGGAGGCGAGCCACTGCTCAAGGTGTGTGTCTGTGCGTGTGTGTGTGTGTGTGTCTGTGTGTGTGTGTGTGTGTGTGTGTGTTTTGA
This sequence comes from Arothron firmamentum, assembly GCA_016586285.1. NCBI lineage: Eukaryota > Metazoa > Chordata > Actinopteri > Tetraodontiformes > Tetraodontidae > Arothron > Arothron firmamentum. The sequence continues at coordinate 149,662 of BJFM01001784.1, forward strand.
GGCAAGCAGCTGTAGCACAGGACTGTGGGAGTAAACCGAGAATAAAAAGGATGCTTGCGCAGCTTTAAAAAGCAAAGAGAAAGACAAAGTGGGTGAACAGCTGATGCCAAGGCCAAAAACCTAAAGCGCCACATCTTGAGTAATGTTTCACTTCAGCTCGCACGGGCTGAACCGCTAGACTGTCAACAACAACTCTGGATGAAAAAAAAAGAAGAAAAGAGCACCATGCTTTCACATAAGTCCCACCATCTCTCAGCCGCTGCCACCTTCCTTTTACGCCCAGAGTGAATTTCCATGGTACATTAGTCTGCCTATTAGAATGCAATAGAAGATATGAGAGGGGGGAATAAAGAATAGTGTGCGTCCTCAGAGACAGAGTTGGCCCTCTCAATCATCTGCTCTCGCCTCGCCTCTATGTCCATCCACTTTGTCTAGGTGTCGTACACATGAAAGATGATGCCTGACCCAAATAAACAGTCTGGATGCTCAGTGGACCTGAGCTCAAAGAAAGGAAAGGTGAAAAATGGAAAGATGTGGAGAGAAAAATGACAAGTTTCATTTGTGCCATTGTTACCAGAGACTCCCCACCCCCTATTTTCCTAAAAAGACAGCAGGCCGGCATGTTGTACACCTGAGTCTGGAGGCGCCTGGACAGAAATGTGTGGAGGAACAGGTAGCCGACCCATTTGTGTGACTGCAGGTCTGTCTCTGTCATGACACAAGATGAATACAGCCTCTGTGTACTGGAGAGAATCCTCCCTGGAAATCTGGCCATACAAGTGGAGCAGATAGGGCCACAAAAATTAGAGTGTGAGAACACAGGGAAAGGAACAGTGGAGCAAATAAGGAGACGAGCAGAGCCGGGAAGCCAGGAAAGAGAATGGAAAAAAGAAAATCACCTAACGCCTCTGTTCTCTGGAGGCCAGAGGTGCTGTAAGCTGGATATTAAGACACAAATTGCATTCAGACGGGTCACACCATGTCAGGAGATATTACATGCCTGGTATGAGGAAACAACAATTCCCATCAGCTTGTGAGAAAATAATATTTTCATTTTCAGACTCTTTATTGAATGGAAACTTTGGGGGATACATTTTTATGGCCTGAGCGGCCGGGCGGGGGTTTTACACCGGAGCAGGCTGTAATCATAGCTGTGTATTGTCTTTGTGTACCTGGATTTCATTTTCACAGATGGGAAAAGGTTGCAGGTTTCAGCGTGTGCATGTGTACTTACCCTCCTGTTTGTACTTACAGGCAGCACACAATACTGCCTGCAAATAATTAGAGAAACCCCATCTCTTATAGTGGGATGCCTGCAGGGATTCAGGTGCACTTGGTTTTTTTTTTTGTTGCTTGTTTTTGTTTTCTTTCCTCAGCATTGCAGCACCAGATGTTTCTGCCGTGCCCACATACCATAGGCTCCCAAGCGAAGCTGCACCACCTGACCTTCGCAGTAATTGACCAAAAAATATTGATGTAATGGCACTGGACTGATTGTGATTTATGAAAAGAGGGCTGCACTCCAAGGCCCAATGCCAATCGCTCCCTGTTCCCATCGGCAGCCATTAGGAAAACCATCAATAGCTCAACGGCATAAAGGGCCAGTAATAGGGGAGTTTTCTAGCCAGGGCTCACAGAACATAATCTCTATGGTCAATAGCTGTGAGTAGTCTTCGTAAATACTGAGAAAAATAATGCTACATCCTGATAAAACAGAAAAGGAAGACAAAGGCAGAGCCAGACTCTCGAACCAACAGCAAACTAACCCTCACCAGACGAGTCTCTGGAGAGTTGGTTCAGCCTAACAAGCGTGAGGCAAAGGGCCGACTCTGCAGCTCACCATTACACACTACCTGCACAAACAGCCATCATTAGGGAATAGCTACATCGGATTCTGCTGCCCATTTGGTGTAAGGCAGAGGATGTGGCTGCCGCTGTTCCTAATGGCAGCAGAGCTGTTTAAATGGCTTTGGTCTCCCTTCCGAGTCACTGCACGATTCAGCCCGCTAATGATGTTTTCACCTTTGCAAATCTAACTCACTCTGATTCATATATGTATGCATAGTTTTGTAGTGTATTACTTCTAATTAAACTAAGTGGAAATTCAATGTGTGTTAAATAACAACAGTGCATTATTGATGTAAATAAAGATACCAGGAGCTGTCTTGAATATGCAAGGTGCAGGTTCTCTTTTACCTTGTGGGAACGCTTCCCCAGGCGCCATGTTTGTCTGTCAGGATGTTGATGATCTTCTGGATGAGCTGCATGGCCGTCACATGGTCGCGATACTTGGCTGCTCGGATCAGGTGGTCACACATTCTCTCCTCGTCTCGCTTGTCCGCTGTGTACTGGGCACATGTGGACTGGCGTCGAAGAAAGAAAGAAACACATTACACATTCTGCAAATGGACTCATCCACCACGCCAAGAAAATGTACTTTCCAATACATAACCAAGAAAATGTGCAATGTTTTCATACACGGAAACTCTTCTGTGAGTAAAACCAAATGAAAAGGGTCATTTCTGCCCTTGTGTCACGTTGATTAATAACAGTGGACACATATTCACTAATGCCCTCGGGCGCACCAAATCACACCGCACCCATAATGCACAGCGAGGACATTTTTCTCTGTCGGAATTTGTTATCACAATGGGCCTTTGAACTCGGCAGTGATTCTAAAAGTATCACACCACCTGCAAAAAATACCATCTATAATTTAAAACAGTGTTTTGATTTCCATCTCGATATCAGACTCAATTACATCTGCAACCTGCAGTTTTCTTTGAAAAACCCATTTCACTTGTATTTTTATTAAAGGTGAGAACAAGAGGGAGGGGCATGGACATGAAAAACAAAAAAAAAGAATGGGTTTGTGTTGTTTGGCTTTTATTTTAGTAAATGGCTGCAGTAACAAAGGTTTATTCAATTATAAATGCAGTTTTGGTTCGATATTACGCTCCTTATCTGATTAACCTTAAACAAACCCATTGCTACAGGAGTCATACTGGCAAGGATTCACTCTAATACGGGGACAAATGTAACCTGTTTTTCAAAAGTTACCAGTAAACGCTCCATAATGGGCCATCCTCTTCAATTTCAATGACAACATTTCACATCTGACAGAAAATCCATACGTATAAATCACATTACAGTGGCTTCTGCTGAGCCATTGGGCCGAAATGATCAATCTATGTCTCTGTGTGGCATTAGAGTGGGGCTTGACCTCATAACATGACGACTAGTAACATTAAAACAAGTATGGAAAATATTTTTTCAAGTAAATGCATTAAAATCACCAGCAGAGAATGTTTTGCTACGCTGTGTGTGCGATGTATGTCCATTAATCTTCATCGAAGGCAAACAAGGAGCAGGATCATGGAAAAGGAGTAACAGGACTGCACGAGATGCTCGACACTAGGTCCATCAAATCAATCAGACTTAGAAGAGGTCCATTTCAGCCAGATGAATTATTACGTGATTGTCCGTCCATTAAACATCTGTAAGCAGCATGTCTGAAAGAGTTAATTTCCATCTGCCTGTGAGAGACACGTGAAGTCTGCAGGGCTAATTAGCAGCAGTGGGCTTAGCCTCATAACCATAAACAAACACTTCATCACCTGCGTTTTCAGCACTCAAACCCGCCGTGCTGTAACAGGCTTTTCTCTTGTCTCAAGTCCAAATTCATAGACAAAACCCAGAAAAACTGAACCTTTACCTAGCGTCACTAAATACCCAACTTGGGTTTGTTTTCAAGTGGAAGAGAGGAATCACTGGTAATTCTAGAAGTCATTCCATCACCATGAAGTCAGAGAATTATGGTAATGTGGAGATTAATGCAAATACTTCAATGTCAGCCACATTCTATAATCACTTCTCTCAGAAATATGGCAGAATCTAAGTATTGGAAGCAGTGTCAGGCGCTCCAAGGCACACTCCTCTTACAAAGTGAAAAATCTTTTATTCATGGCTAAAAGTAAAATGTAAAATATATAACTGTGTTACAGTCCAGATTATCAGTGTATCATTAAAATGTCCTAATATTTAGCATTGGTATCCAGAATTATGACGGTGGAGTAAAACCACCACAAAAAGACCAACGTTTCCATTCATGAGGGTAAACGAGTGGAGCTGAGGTAAAAGGGACAAACTCTCTGAAGTTTGCTTCCTACCCATCTCATCACCGGGGTGCAAGAGAGACTGTTATGACTTGCGACACTGTAATCACAGGCTGCACCTTCCATTATATGGTCTGGCTGACAGGGTCGGCCTCGGCGCGAGTGCCTGCTCTGCCAGAGGAGACAGCTTGGCAAAGATGAAATGATAATGGCTGGCATTAATCGAGTCAATTACACTGAGCCGTGTCACCCGCAATTCATCAACGATTCAAATAAATAAGCATGGAGGGGTATCAGAGTTTGGGGAAGGAACTGCGACACTGAAAAAATGTCTTTTTTTTTTTTTCTTTTTAAAAAAAAAAACAAAGGTACTTATTACCAAACGGTGATTTTGGTTTGGCTTGTTTTATACCCTGCTAAATCCACAAATAATAAGCTGGGGAAACAGCAAGATAGGCTATGTCAGCCTTATCTAAATGCTGTAGTTGTTGTCAGATGATGCCTCGGCTCCCCTCCTCCTTCCTCGCTGGGTTGAGAGGGTTAACCAGTGTAATAGGCTGGAGAATGGAGTCTCATTAGAAGATATCAGCCCCGTGTTTATCAATTAGAGTGACAGAGAGGTCTAGCAGTGGTGCTGTGAGCTTTCAACATGCAGACTGACAAAAAATCAGGATCTCAGGGTTCTTTTGGAGAAGAGTGGGAGAGAAACAAAAAGCAGCAGAGATGCTATTAAAGCCCTTCATTTGCAATGTCTTGACATGGGTGGCACATCAGGGCTTCCCACTCTCGCGGCTGGGCTATCGCTCCGCGCAAATCTCCAATTTCTCACATCCGTCGACAAGCACTCCCAGAGGGTTTCATTTACAAACAGGCAGAGAAACTGTCCCGAGGAAGGCGACACATCAGCCTTGTCCTTGTCGGGTATCAAAGAATGCAAATACACTACAAGTAAATTCCTTCTGGAACACAATGGAGGTCTGGGGAGACAACAAGATGAAATGAGAAAGGAGGATGGGGGGGCTGCAAAACAAGTAGATGTTGAACCAGTCCACCATTATGGCTTCACAGAGAATCTCTTACACTTGATCTCTTGCCCTCGAGTTTTCCAATTTGAACATAAAATGCCACCAGGGGAATTCAGACAATGGGCTGGGGAAGAAACGGGTGAAGGGAAGAGGAGGGGGAGAAAAATGAGGGCTTAAAAGTACAATGGCGAACAAAAGTCACCAAATGACAATGCCTGACAGCCACTTCAATTCTGGAATGATCCCCCTCTGTCATGCCGTGCTCTCGAGTATTGATTTTTTTCCTCTTTTGGGACACAGAAAGGGAAAAAAATGACTCCTGCTGCTGCTGGCACCAGAGCTGAGGCTACCGACCATCAAGGTTAACGCAGGCAACACACTTGTCACCATGTCTCGCTCCTCTTCCTCAGCTCACACCGTCGGTGGTTGATCCATAACAGACTAGTCACCGTGCTCAGCTGGCAGCCTCTACATCTTTACCCACAAACCTCTTTCCTCTGCAAAAACATTGTCCTCCCCTTGCCACATCTGTCTGCGTTTAGCGCAATCTTTTTTGTCGTGTCTACAGCTCGGCTTCAAGGTCATGCCGCGTGAAAAATCATACCTGCTAAACTGTCATGTGTTGGTGAAAAATAGTCAAATTAAGTACGGACACCAAAAAAAGAACATGTCTTGTTCGGATTAGAAATGTTTTGTTAAGTGTTGGCAAGTGTATACGTTTCTCCTAACTAAAAGAATTAAAATAAAGCATAACACAGCTCACTGCCACAACCCTTTGGCAGGCTTCTCGAAGAAAAAACAAGAGAGAACAGTCTTCCTCGGACTTCTGAGGTGAGATGGTCAAACATAATGATGGCAGCGGTACAGGAAGTACCTGGGGACTTCATTATACGGGAAAGCCGGCAGAACCAACACGGCCATTTCAACAATCTTATGTACCCACTCCTGCCACTTCCCATGCTGTACAATAAAAAAGGACATTACTGAAAGATGGAAATTTGCCATCTTCCATCATAATGAGGGTGTGCAAAAAATATTACCCGCAATTAACGAATTGTTACCACTTGGAATTTGAACAGCAATATAAGGCACATTGATATTACTTCATACGTGTAATGTAATTGCATTTATGATATATGTATCCCTCCATATGAACCTGGTCCACCTCAAGATTTCTTCCTAATAAAAGTGAGTCCAATCTTGACTGTAACAAACACTACATAAATAAGGTTAAACTGAACAAATGTAATGTAATTTAGCTTAAAATACAGTTACTTAAAATTTTGTATGTGTATGTGTATGCCACAATTTTTAAAATACAAAATAAAAAAATCAACTGGGTGTTAAAAAAAAGTGTAAGAAGAGGAGAGACAGAAAGAATAGAAGTGACTGGGTCTTGCTCGTACTTCCGTATCTGGACTCTCTTATCTGCCCTTGTGTCCCTGAGCTCACCACATTTCATCCCTAATGAACAAGCCCATAGAAAGAGCCTGTTCGATTACTCTCTCCTCCTTTCTATCGCCTCCATCCTCAGCACTCCTATGGAAGATATCAGAGTCTATAATTTGCTGGGCTGGGCAGCAGTATCCGATCTGCCGATCTCCTTTTACATTAAGGATCCTTTTAGATAGAGTACCCTAAGAGGTAATTGAATTTCCCCGAGTTATCTTCATCTGTTTCACCCTGAGCTCACTGTAATAACTTACTCTCAGAGGCAAAGATAACTCAATTCTGTCCAACAGAGAGCAAGTGATGGTGTGAGTGAAAAACAGAGACAGCATGTGTTACATGTCCAAGGCAAATGGACAATCTAAATCCTCTCCATGCTTTTGCAAGGATAAGATCTCTGAAAAAGCAGGATATTTCACATAAACCTACAGTATATTGTTGTACTGAGTTATCTATTGGGCATATTTGGGGGTTAGATACATTTGAAGCTTTGAAAATAGACAAAATACCTGGAAATTATGATTAAAATTAAGAGAGAAGTTTTAAAAAAAATCTTTTTTATGACTGATTTTAGGACCTTAGCTTATGGTGGAGAATGTATTACATCAACACTTTCCTGCCATAAAAATATTACAGTGAAAGCAAATCATTCATGTAACTTTTGTTTTCGTTTCTTTGTGCACGAGCTTGGAATGAATACATTTGGGTGTAAATCTGGATCTATACACAGGAATTGTGTTTCGTATAGGTAATTCACTGAGTCCAGCTGCTTGGATTCACGCAGAGCCACGAAAGAACCATCTAAAGAGAGGTTAATCCGCACATGTCAACTTCCTGTTTGTGTGCAGTCTGAACTGGACTCCTATTAATTAAAGCATGAAAACATGTCTCCACCTGGTTAATACATTACTGAAACCAATGGATAAAACACATTTTAGTAAAACACAGGTGTCCAGCTCGTTCTTTATTTTCCTGTTTTGTGTTGTGGCTGTGGTTAAATTTCTGCTAATTGTATTTCCAAGAATTTTAACTATATGAATACATTTTATTTAATGAGTGAGATTTAAGATGCAGGTGCTAAAATCCACCTCATTTTCAGTCCATCATGCCTTGAATTAGTCATTCTAGACACTTAATTTCATGGGTTTCCACATAACAATAACCTATAGTCACATCAATACAACACAATAGAACAATGCCTTTAAAAAAAACTAGGACATAGCTGAAAATTATTTCAAATCCCGCCACCCTCACCCTCGGGGGGATGTTTCACGGGCCTGTTATTTTATTGTGGCAGAGCAAAATGAAACCCTCGCTTCTAGCGGGCTCAGGCAAAAATCAATACGGCAATATCAGAGCGAGACTTATCAAGGGTTTTTCTTCTTCTCAGGGGTCACTGAGGAGCAACTGCATTTAAGTGTGCAATTCAACATACTTCAGAACGAGCTGCAGTGAGTCTGATTAAAGTCAGTTTCGAGATCAGAAAGATAAAATCAGTTCTGAATTACCACACGAAAATGAGCTTAATGACAAGTATAGGTTGAATTTCCTGTGCTCCTGAACCTGGCCCACCTGCTTATTTTAACTGTTAAAATTATGACCATACTAATTCTAACAGTATCATAGCATTCAGTTTTAGTCACATCTATATTGAAGATCCAGAAATATGGTAGGGCACAGAGCAAATGGAGCAAAACACACACGAGACTAATTCGGGAATGAATTAATCTTGAGACTGAGGTGGAACAGGGACATTTGAGGGCTCCCTTGTGCAGATGAGCAGCCAAGTCATTCTGTCTGTCGGTCAGGCTCCATATGAAGAGGAAATTTCCCATGAGCTCCCCTGATGAGGACAGCCCTCACCGTGGACATAACTTGTTTCTGCAAAAGCATGTACACTTTTACATCAAGCATTTAAGATGCATCAAGACGGGGAAAGCATCGGGCGAGAGGCCAGGCTACACCCTGGACAGGACACACACACCCCATACACACACACTCACACTTGAAGACTGGAAAAAATCCATGCATATATGGAAGGTATATGAAAATTCAATATCGAACCCAGAACAATGACCCGGAACCTTGTTTCATATGTTGCTACTGTGCTAACCATTGCACCACTATCTCTTCCAGGCTCTAGCATTTCACAAGACTCTGTGGTACACAAGGAAAGAAAGAAAGGCCAAAATTTAGACATCAAAAGCAAACTTTGATTAGGAACTGTCCTGCCTCCTTCCTGACAGACTTTCAATACCCCTTTGGAATTTGACTTTACACATATGTAAAAAAGAACCTTTTTGACCCTAAAAAGCATTACATTTTACTGCAGAGCAGGGGCTGGGGTAGGAGGTGCAGGGTTTACACACTGTCAGGCCTTCAGGTCTGCACCTCTGCAGCTTTTAGTGCTGGCAGGTTCCTGAGAAATGGGGCAGAGAGGGAGGGAGGAGAGGGGAAAATGCCATATTCCTGTCACCGGCGAAATACATTCCCGGTGGGGGGATAATGACAGGACCTCAGCAGGACAGGAAAAGATTTGATGAGATCTCAAAACCAGAGCAGACGGGACTCAACCTGAGCTTCAGAGGGGAAAAGGACAACGAAGGATGCCCGTGGGACAGGACTGAGTTGACCAGTCAGCAACATGTGAATGGCAACATTTGTGCCCAGAACTGGTAGAAGGCATTGGGGCCATATTTTAGAGGATAAATTAACACTAAAAAAATGTTTGTTTAGTGATAAATGCTAAACAGGATCTCCAGCTTTACACTACCTCAGTATGTGTTCTCTTGGAGTGTTCACGACCTTGTTTGATAAGTCAACATTTATCCACCAGATTTGTTCTGACAGATCTTCAAACTTGATGGACACGGGTTTGGGAGCAGTTGAATCAACTGTTCTATGCTCTCCCTGACTGGAATATACAGCTATTAAACTGCTGTGGTAAAAGAATCTTTCTGTAATGAGCCAACAGCTACAAAGAGCTGTGTGGTCATCAACCTCCTGCTCATCTCAAAGGACAGAAATTGAGGATTGGGTTATGTTTGGTTAACATTTGGAATTGTCTTCATAATTGTACTTGACATATTTTTGCAAAGGTACAATTGTATTGTATTCAATATTAAATTTAACAAATAGCAAATTTACTGGGCCTGAATTTATTTTCCATCCGATTGGGCAGTTATTTTCCATATCTTACCTCGAACTCTGCATGTTTATGAATGTCTTCGGTCCTCTGTCGACTCAGGATAAACTCGGCTTCATTAGCGACACGGACCAGGTGGTCCTTCATGGTGTGACTCAGCAGCCTGGGCAGAAGACAGATGCAATAATGCGCACATGCATTCAAACAATAATGTTTTATTAAACCTATGTGGATATCATTTCACCTCACCTCCTTCATACAAGATAAAAACGCCACGCAGATGTTTAGCAATATCATAAAATCTTAAGCTTCGGTGTATTCAAAACATCTGGGCGACTGTGTGAAACCCTGTGACCTGAAGGAAGAACAGCCGTGTAATATCCATAAAATCCTGAAGAAGCACTGCGTAATACAGCCAGGAAATTTAATTTAGGAAGAAAACTGCACACACTGATAGCTATGAATCTGACAGTAGGAAGGATCTCTGCCCGTGTTGCTACATAGAAGTCCAGTTTAACTCCCTCTTCTTATCAGCGTTAATGAAACATAACATGGTGTGTGTGTGTGTGTGTGTGTGTGTGTGTGTGTGTGTGTGTGT